>PVKC010032384.1:0-14282 GCA_004027635.1 Crocidura indochinensis | reverse complement strand
CAGTGTGGATGTGTGTGGGTGTATGTAGGACTATGTATGGATGTGAATGTGTGTGGATGCAAGTATGCGTGTATATGTAACAATGTATGATGTGTGTGTGTGAGAGAGAGAGAGAGAGACGGTATGTGGGTGCTAGTGTGTGTATGGACACTGAAACTGGCAGTCCCTAAGGCCACTATCCTGTGTGCGTGGAATAAAAATGAACAAACCAACTCTCCTGTGCCTGGTGACATCCTGTCTGGAAATCAGCGATTGAACCTAAGAGAAGATACCTAGGCTCAGGCCAAGTCAGGAGCTGAGCTGCAGGGCCCCTGCACAAAGTTGTGCTCAGTCCTCAATCTTCTGGGCCCCAGCTAGGCCTCTTATGCACCCCAGTCCCAGGCCAAAGTGCTCGTGGTCCAGCTCCAGTGGCCGAGAACAAGCCCAAGCCGTTACCTGCAGCGTGAAGTCTCAGCAGTGCAGGGGAGGGATGCTTTGGACAGGTGCCTCACCCAGCACACCCTAAGCAGAGCCAACAATGCTCGACGTGGGGAAGGAGGGTGGACAGGAAGAACCCCGATACTCGCCTCTCCATCCTGCATTCTAAATACTCTTTCGACTGCTTCCGGCACTGCGAGCTTTCAAAGTCGTTGTCCCGGAGACATTTCATGAACTTCTCCTTGAACTTCTTACATTCACCTGGAACAAAGAGAAACCCGTTTCCTGCCTTCGTCAAAGAGCAGCTGCTCCCGTGGGGGGACCAGAAATCAAACAGTGTCAAGTGACTGAGCACCAAGTGGAGAGTACCGAGTGATCGAGCACTAGGTGAGCACGGAGTGACCAAGTGCCCGATGAGCAAAGCACCAAGGAACGAAGTACTGAGTGACTGAGCACTGAGTGGCTCAGTAGTGAGTGATGGAGCACTGAGTGAATGTGTCCCACGGGGCCCCCAGAAGCTCGGAGTCCGGCTGTAGGGTCTGGTGGGGACTAGGATCCGGGAGCCACGCCGCTCACCGAAGTGATCCAGCGGGAAACTGCCCTTATCCGGCGGCCGCGGCTGGAAACTCTTAGAGCCGAAGTTCATGGCCGTAGACATGGTGGCGTAGCGGGGTGTCTGAAGGCAGCACCGCGCATGCGCAAGGCGGCCGGCCGAGCGCCGAGCTGATCGAGCGCACGGAGACTTGGGCCCCGCCCTTGAGGACCCACCCACTGTTCGCCCCGCCCAAACATTCCAGGGCACGCCCCGATAGGCTCATTCGGCTGTTGGCCACGCCCCTCGCCGACTCCGCCTTCTTTTGGCCCCGCCCCTTGTCGATTCTGTCCCGGATTTCTCAGGCAGGACCTCGCCACTAGTAGCTCCGTCCGCGGACATCACACTTACTCAGGTTCCACCCCCTGGTGGCATCGCACCTAATTGCACCTAATAGATTCCGCACGCGAAATGCCCGCCCATCACAGACTCCGCCCACGGATGACCCCTCCACAGCCACTGACCTCATTGGTAGAACCCGGGCTTTTCTCTGCCCTGCTCCATCGGATTCTCCCAACCGGCCAGCGAGGCTGGGGAAACTCAGAGAGGTGCAGCCACTTGCCCAAAGACACACAGTGGAAACCCAAGTCCAGCCCAAGTGCCTGGCTTGCTGTGTCTGGGCCACACTCACTCTGCTGCTCGCTCCAGGGCAGCCACTAGACAGATGAACATGCTCCTCTGCTGTGTCCTGGACCCAGCCAGCGCCTCCCTGGTGCCTCCCCATCCTTGACAGTGCTCCCCAAATGTCCTTGGGCCCAGCCTGTGATCTCCTCTCACTTGCTGCAATGCAAGTGAGGGGCGCTGCTGCAATGCATTCATGGTGGTTGGTTGGAGGTCATGGGGTGAGGGGGTTGATGAGAAGGGTTCCAGATCAGGGTCCAAGTTGGTGGGCGGTGAAGTGAGGGCCAGGGGTCCACAAGGGGATGGTGGCTGGTCACCCAGGGAAGGGTCAGGCGGGCAACACAAAGGGGACCCTGAGTCTGTGTGGTCCACATTGTCAATAGAGCCCATGGTCGGTCACTTCCACCCTAACCTCCACTCACAGGTTTACTTCCGGTGGGCCCCGGAGATTATATGGGGTGCTCGGGATTGAGCTGGGTGCAAGGCCAGAGCTCTGCCTGCTGCTTATGTCTCTGACCCCCAGCCCCATTTCACCCCTGGGATATCCTACTGTTTCCTGAACTCTCTTCCTACCAGTTGCTCATATGTTGCCTGTGGACGTCTGGGGGGCCCTGTAGGACCCCAGGTTCACTCTTCTTAAAGAGAAGCTCAAGAAGACAAATAAGATTCCCATGCTGTGCTGGGCCCTACTCTCAGAAGCCCCTTCATTATCCCCTTCAGGTTCTGCACAGCTGTTCCCCTAGAATATTTCCTTGACCCTTGCTCACCCTGATACCCCTGGACCTGAGTGTCCATGTCTCCAGGTCCTGTAACTGCCCAGCCTGACCACACATCCTTGGGGTACTGAGGGGCTCAGTGGCCTTGGGATAGGCCCGGCACCTTAGACCCAATCACGGGACACAATCCCTGGTTCTGCCGAGAGTCCCTGACAATGGAGTGTGGCGGGGCCGTGCAGGGAAAGGGCCCCAAGCAGGCTGTGCTGCTTCTGGTGCCAGGTACCCCCCATAGCCACTCCCAGCAGGCACCAGATTTCGGGGGACCTGGGAAAGCAAGGGTGTCTCTGCTGCAGTGCAGGGCCCAGAGGAGCAAAGCTCTGAGGCACACGCCCTGCAGGCCAGGTAGACACAGGTGGTGGCAGGCTTGGGGAGGCCCCAGGGACCTCACCCACCCAACAGGGTGTCCCCAAGGGGGCTCCAGACAGGGCCCTGATGGGGGGCTGGGACCCTAAGTTCCTCACGCGCCTGTTGCTTTAAGCTGCCTGGCTACCCCCTGCAAACTGCTCGTTCCACATTCTCAGGGTGGTGGGGTGCGGCACGCCCTCCGCCCAGAGGCCACTGGGGCTCCACATGGGGACTGAGCCTCAGCCTGAACCCTCATGGCTTCTCTCTGCCTGGTGCTACTGCTGCTCCTAGGGCTGTGGGCATTGTGGAGGCGGCTATGGAGAGCCTCTGGAGCCCATTCGCCTGTCCCCCGGTGGCCCCCAGGACCGCGCCCACTACCACTTATCGGGAACCTGCATTTGCTACGGGTAACCCAGCAGGATCGCTCACTGCTGGAGGTGAGGACACTGGCCCATTGGGGACCCTGTGGACAGGAGTAGGGCAAAGGGGCTCTCTGGAGGAGGCAGCATGGGGGTGGGTGAGAGACTTGGTAGGGGGGGGGTCTGGGTGTGGAGGAGCCTGGGGGATCTGGGGGCCCAGATTGTGTGTCTCCTGGCAGCTGGTGGGGTTGTGCTGGACTGTGGGACAGACCTTGGTGCAGCAACTGAGACTGGAGGTGTGGTCACTTGCCCAGGGCCAACAGATCTGGTCAGCCTAAACTGGGGTTGGGCCCCACCCTCCTGGGCTCCGGTTCGCGTGTCTCCCCAGCTCTCCCAGCGCTATGGGCCTGTGTTCACGGTGCACCTGGGGCCGCAACGGACTGTGGTGCTAGCCGGGTATAAGGCCGTGCACGAGGCGCTGCTGACCACGGGGCACAAACTAGCTGACAGGCCCCCCATCGCCATTTTCCAGCGGATTCAGGGGGGTGCGGGTGAGTTGGGGAAGGTATGCAGGACCTGGGGTAGGGAGGGTTGGCGCCTGCTCACCGCCCCACCCTGCCCCACCCCATTCACTGCCAGCCCTGCTTCACCCCTATAGGTGTTTTCTTCTCCTCGGGGCCCCACTGGCGGGCAGCGCGGCGTCTCACCGTGAGCACCCTGCAGCACCTGGGTGTGGGGCGAGGGCCAGGGGCCCACAAGGTGTTGACCGAGCTGGGCTACCTGTCCGAGCTGCTGGACAGCTACGGAGGTGAGGGGTGTTGACCCCAGGTAAGGAGGTGAGTGCGAAGGTGCTGGTATAACCAGCCCTGAGACTGACTGTTCGTCCCCCCCAGGCAGGCCTTTCCCTCTCCGCCTGCTGGGTTGGGCACCGTCCAACGTCACCTTCGCGCTGCTCTTCGGTCGTCGATTCGACTATAGCGACCCCGTGTTCATGTCCCTGCTGGACCTCATCGATGATGTCATGACGCTCCTGGGCAGTCCTGCCCTGCAGGTGAGGGGTCCAGAGACAGGGTGACCCCACGGACCGTCAGACGCACACACCCTGGCCCTGCAGAGCCACATTCAAGTCTCTGTTCAAGGGCCTTCCAGCCCCTGCCCCTGTTCACAGCCTGAAACTTGTGCGCAGGAAGATCTGGCTGAGACGAACTGGGGGACCGAGGGAGGGGTGCATGGAGTCATCAGGCTCCACCCGAATCCCTGTCGGACAACCCACCCCGCCCCTGGCCCCTGCAGTTATTCAACATCTACCCGCGCCTGGGAGCGCTGCTACAGCTGCACCGGCCACTGCTGAGGAAGATCGAGCAGGTGCGCGCCATCCTGAGGGCCTCGCTGCGGTCCCGGCCAGCTCCCGACTCCGTGAACAGCTATATGGATGCCCTGATCTGCAAGGGCCAGGTGTGGTCAGCGCCCATCGCTCGAGGGGCGGGCTCCCCCCTTTCCTGAGTGTGTGTGGGTGTCTTTAGGGTGTGTACAGGTGGTTACGGGGTCCCTGTATGTGGGCTCTCAATTGCTTTTAGTTCTGACTCTAGCACTGGTGTCCACCACCCGCGCAGGAAGGCGACCCAGAAAGCAAGTTTTCCGAAGCCGACATGGTGGCCTGCGCCCTGGACATGGTCATGGCCGGCACTGAGACCACTGCGGCCACTCTGCAGTGGGCCGCGCTCCTGATGTGCAAACATCCTGAGGTGCAGGGTAAGCGTTCGCTTGGGAGGGGATACGCATGAGACAGGATGTGACAGGCAAGGCAGGATGGAACATGCCTGGTGGATTCAGGGGGGTTGGAGGGACTGGGCAGAGCACATGGGGCAAGACAGGACGCGTGCCCTAACCCAGCACGACCACCTATCCCGCTGGCCCCATGTCCCCAGGTCGCGTGCAGGATGAGTTGGACCGTGTGCTGGGTGCCGGGCGACTCCCATGCCTGGAGGACCAGCCCTTGTTGCCCTACACCAACGCGGTGCTGCACGAAGTCCAGCGCTTCATCACTCTACTGCCCCATGTGCCCCGTTGTACGGCCACAGACACCGAGCTGGGCGGCTACTTGCTCCCCAAGGTGCGTGCACACAGCAGCCCAGCACGGAGTGGGGTGGGGGCGCGGCTGCTGGGGTCACTGATGGGGTGCCGTCCTGCAGGGCACTCCAGTCATCCCGTTGCTGAGCTCCGTGCTCCTGGACAGGACACAGTGGGCCACCCCAGACCGCTTCAACCCTAGCCACTTCCTGGACACGCGTGGCCGCTTCGTCAGGCGTACCGCCTTCCTGCCCTTCTCTGCAGGTGCCTGCTGCGCCCTGAGTCCCCTCCCCACGCAAGTGGGTCCCAGGGCTAGCGCCCACTGTGCCTTCGTTTCCCTACAGGGCGTCGCGTGTGCGTAGGGGAGAGCCTGGCTAGGGCAGAGCTGTTCCTGCTGTTTGCTGGCCTCCTGCAGCGGTACCATTTGCGCCCCACCTCACTGGACATGGACCCCGCCCCGGCCTTCACCATGCGGCCACCCGCCCAGGCCCTGTGTGCCGAGCCCCGAGGCCGCTGAGCGGACACAGTCATGCCGGCCACCAATACCCCTGACCCTTGACCAGCCAAGGTACTGAACTGGACGGACATAAGGCTGCATGCCCAGACACGGGCCCTCTCCTACCATCAGGGCCTTAACGGGGGGAGGAGTAACGAGCCCCTCCCCACACCTGGCAGTGGCTCTCTGAACATTCCAGCTCGGTTGGGATGGACAGAGGCCCACAACCCTTGGAGTGAAGCAGAATGTTCTGGAACAGCAGTCACAGGAACACCCAAATAGGCATGACAAGAAGTCTATGTTTCATCTAGTCTTTGCTCATGAGTCCAAAACATTCCACCCCCAGAGTACACTGTCTGGCAACATTGGCCCTGGGGCTCCCTTCCCAGATAACTCAAACCTGGGCCACATGGTGTAGTGTCTGCTCCCAGGGAGTGGGGGGTCCTTTCTGAGGAATCACAATACTCCTGTACCCCTAGTCTCACAGCTGGAGGGAGGCACCTGGGTTCAAGATACTGGACTCCACTGCCCCATGTGGCCTCACCGGTATGTGGGCACACAACGCTGTAGGGGTTCCCTCACTAGAGGGAGCACTCACAGCAGGGTCCTGCCACTGCAACTGCAGCATCCATCATTCAGACAGTCCCCTTGTGCTGAGGCACCTGTGCATTCCACACTCCATACCCAATGCTCATTCAGGGTGGTTGTCTACATCATAAGCTCTAGAAGTTGGAGATTGGGGACAGTGAGTGATACCTCAAACACCCACAGGAGAATCCAGGGTGTGGGGAGTCTGCCCATGTTGAGTGTATACACATGTGTGTGGGCGTCAGAGTATGGGGTCTTGGCTAGGTGGGGGGAAGAGGGTCACATCAGCTGCTGTGGGCCACACACACCTGGTGTTGGGAGTCCAGCTCAGCCCCTCCCAGTGACCAAGACTGTGGGCACATTGGCCGCCTGTCAACAGGCCCACGAACCCTGGATACAGGGGACAAGGCTAACAGGCACTCTGGCGGGGGCCCCTTGGGGAAGCTCTCATCTCTGCGAATGGGAAGAGAAGACAGAGTCTGGCCGGCTCGACCTCTTTATTGAATAGTCAGACCCGGGCCCTATGAGAGCAGCTGCAGCACCTGGCGCAGGCGTTCCGTCAGCCGTGTGGGGTCGGGGCCACCAGCAGTGTCCAGCTCCCGCATCATATCCTCAGCCTTCTGCACAGTCAGCTCACGGGCCCGCCCCTGAAGCCCTTCCAGATAGGCCAGCAGGGTGGGGAAATGTTGGTCAGGCACCTGCAGGGGACAGAGGTCAGGCCCAGGGGAGGTAGTTCGGCCAGGGCAGAGGTCACTGCCCAGACACCAGAGACTGGCAGTGGTGAAGGTGTGTGCTGGGCCTCCCAGTCTTGACTTCCTTCCTGACTGTACTCTTGCTGTGCTGACTACATGGGGCCTTGAGAAGCAGGTACCAATCGGACTCAGGCCCTGCTGTGAGCTTGATGACCAGTTCTGGGTGCCAGACATGATCTCAGAGACCCACAAGATGGAGGACCCTCACAGGGGTCATGAGACTGAGGGTTTGTGCTCCAGGGGCACTCAGTGTCTACTGGTAATGCTGCCTGCAGGGATGTGAGAAAGGCCCCTGCAGGGACATGAGGTGTGCTCAGGGTGTCTGTGCAGGTAGCTGTGAGCCTTCTGGGTAGCCTATTCCAAGGCAGTGCAGCAGTAGGGATGGCCCCAGGTTCAGGGAGACAGCTAAGCCAAGCCTGCAAGGTGTGTTTGTCCATGAGGGAGGCCCCTGAGGGGCCCATCACTGGACTTTAGACCCAAGAACAGTGGGTACCCTTTTCCTTCCTTTCCCACCTCTGCCCATGGGCCTTGAGGGCCTCCTTTCTGCCACTCCCTGCCCCACTCCCCTTCTCACTCTCCTGTGGCCTGGCTGGAGACGGTCCAGAATGGTTCTAACAGGCCCTGCCCAGTCGTTTCCACCCATATGCTCTGGATGCCAAGATCTTGTGCCCTGAGAAACCCCAAGTGTGCAACTCGACGGACCTTGTCCTGGTCATACATGTGTAGCAAGAGCCATGTCTGTCTCGTCTTCTGGAACCGCCATTCTTCACGCTTCTGGGCCCAGCTGGAAGCAGAAATGGAGTCACAAAGTCAGAAGGAACTGGATGACAGAGGTGCTCCAAGCCCCTACTCCTATGAACCCTCACCTGCAGAGGTACTCCAAGGCCAGCTCGGCCCCCGAGCGCTGAGGTGTGGGAGTGGGAGCAGCAAGGCCTGCCTCCCTGAGCCGTTTCTTCTCTTCCTTCTTCCGCTCCTTTTTCTGTTTCCTTTCTTGTCTTCTCTTTTCCTCTGGAGACAGCTCAGGCTTAGAGGTCTGCAGGCTGCTGTCTGCCCCTCCCTGAAATGGAGAGGCACCTGTGTGGATTTAGGGTAGATACAACCCAAGAAAGTGGGGTGTGTCCGTGCTGAGACTTCATACAGGTTCCACACCAGAACAGGCAGATTCTGGGCAAGTAGGTCCCCAACACCTCATGGGAGACTGCTGGGTCCTGTTTACTTCTTTATTGGTTGTTTGTGAATCTGCAAAGAGCTCCCAGAATGAGAAATTGATTCCTATCCCCTTGTCCCCTTTTGGGGGGAGATCTTGGTAATATTTATCCGCAGCAAATAATCCACAGACAGGAGGGTTAAGGGGTAAAAGGTTGGGCGAAGAGAGTCCTTTGTCAGTCTGCTGCTAGCTCCATCACACACCTCGAGCCAGCCAGCCAACTCTGGCAAAAGACCCCGAATGCCTGGCACCCTAACTATCTGGCTCTCAACAGCACCCCCACCTGGAAGGTCAAGGTAGGACAACAGGAGACCTCGCAATGAGTCAAGGGGGCTGGGTCATTGCTGTGAGGGAGTTGATGCCCCTTCCCCCATATCCTTTGCTGTTGCTCTGCTCACACACCTCCCACTTAAAACACAGGCCTGCCCCTTCCTGTGAGCACTCTACCTGGGGCATTCAGGGGAGCAGCTCACTCATAGCTCAAGGGACAGCATGGTTCAGCCAGGTGGGGTAGCCCTGCAAGGCCCATTGCAGATTACAGCAGCCAGTTCTCAGGGCTGCCAAGGGCCCCAAACAGAGAGTGTGATGAGCCTGGGATGGGCAGTCTGTCTTCTGAAGTAGTCCTAGGGAGGAAACGCCACATGTCAGGTGGCGAGCCAGGGCCCTCGTGTCAGAAGTCAAGTCCATCTGTCAGGTGAACCTGGCACCATTTGAAGAAATGCCTGACTCCTCCCTGCAGTAAGCCGATATGCAGGGAGGACGGAAGGCCATGGGACCTTCCTCCTTTGCAGACGCCAAGTTTCCCACACCCCACAAAGGTCTCTGAAGCTTCCTTTTGGCCCCTGGTACTGGAACTTTCCACTGTGGCCCCCAACATTGGGACAGGTCACAGGCTCTCACCATCTGCTGGTAGGGGGCCAGGGTTGCCTGAGGGAGGCTCTGGGCACTCAGTTGACTGGGCCCAGGCCATTTCCTACCAGCACAGTCCTGGCAGTGGAAGAAAAGGCCATTGTCTTTACACAAGTCACGGCCAAGCCCGAGCAGTAACCGGGACAGCAACAGGGATGCCAATGGCAATGAGAGGGGGCTGCTCATGGGCAGGATAGAGGGCGGCGGAGCACACTGGGCAGAAGGGAGGACGGAGAATAGTGGGGAGAACAGCAGGAAAGAGTACTGCAGCAGATGGGTAACACTGGGAGTGCCATGGGTCTCTTCCTGCCTGGTGGCCCCACTGCCCCTCCCTGAGACAGGAAGAGAGGGAAGGCCGGAGGGCCCTAGCATTGGAAGCTGCTATGGGCACTTCAGGGCCCCCAAGCAACTCCAGACCCTGTTCTGTGGGAGGGAGCAGCAGGGCTGGAGCACCAAGGGTGCCAATCGATTCCATCTCTTTCTTCCCTTCCCCAAGGACTAGTGATGCCGGCGAGGAGGGGGACCGACGCGGGCTCTGGCCTCGAGGAGCGCACGGGTCAGACCAGAGTGAGCTCCTGGAGGACAGGGAGCGCAGCGGTCCCAAAGCTGGGACCTGTAAGTGTCCAAAGGCACTCATCCCTGGACTCCCCTGTAGGACCCCCACCTTGCACATCTCCGTGCTGGTGGGGAAAGGGGGACTGAGGGCGGGCGCGGGACCCACCGCAGTGTGCTCAGCAAAGAACACCCAGGCTCCAGCCCAGCACCACACCCGTGATCCGAACCAGAGACACAGGCGGGGGTGGGGGAGGTGGATTGCAGGATCTGGCGGCTCTTTTCTCTCGAGGTCCTCCAATACCGCCCAGGATCTCCGCATCCGGCCAGCTCATGCCCTAGGCTGGCAGAGGCCCGCGTAGCTGGAGAGAGTTGGGGTGTGTGTGTGGGGGGGACTGGACACAGTTGGCCCGCACAGGGCCCCTCCAAGGTCCAGCCGGAGAGGATCCGCGGGTGCTTCCTTCTGGGTCCCCAGTGAGGCCCTGGCTGCTCCTCCAGTCGGTTCCTGCCCGGCCCCGGCCGCTGATGCAGGGCTGAAGACTCTCCCAGAAAACGCCCCCGGAACCTCACACGCATAGATAGGGGGACCCCGAAGTGCAGGAAATAGCAGCCCAGCCAGGCCCCACCCCAGCCTCGGCTCGCTGCAAACTTGGGGGTTGCACGAGGGAGCTCAGGGCGGGCGGCTGGGCGAGGTCCCGGCAGCTCCCCACGCGATGCTCCGGGGCCGGGGTGCGGGAGCCAGGCTCGGCCGTGCAGTGCGGGGCCTGCAAGGTCTGGACCCTCCCACGTGCGCGACGCCCTCACCTGCGAACGGGAAGCGGGTGCGCGGCGGGCGGCGGCGGCCGGGAGACACCCCGCAGCCGCGGCGGTCGCGAAGGGCCGCCCGCCCAGGGTCAGGACCCCCGTATGTGGGACATGCGGAGGGTCCCCCGGGGTACGCCCCGACCGAGCCCGCACCGCAGGCACCGCAGGGACCGCAGGCCTCGCCGGCCCCGCCGCCCCGCGCAGGCGCAACGCCGCGCAGGAACCAGATCGAGCCGGCTAGGCCGTGACGCAAGCGCGCAAAGCGTGTAGGCGGGACTCCGACGGATCGGGAGGCGCCGCGCAGATTTCCCTATGGGCAGGACTATGCTAACGTAGGGGTGGGCATGCTAATGAGAATGTGGGCGTGGCCCCGGAGGGCTGTGGGAGAAGCCAGCTTGATTCTGTAGCTGGCAACCCCACCCCATCCCCAGGCTGGGCCTGACCTTTGAACCTGCCCTCTACCCAGGATCTCTGCAGCGCTCCCTAGGGGTCTATCGAATCCCTGCGGTTTCCCCCGCAGGCTGGCTCGGTCGAGTCTCTGCTTTTCACCAACAGGCTCAGTCCTGGCTCCCACAACAGGATTGCAGTTCCTCAGGGCTGGCCCAGGGACTGCAACGGGCTCCAGGCCTCCAGGACACAATGTACTGATGGCCCATTCTTGGCTCGCTGGCCACTCTGATCCTCGTTCCTTGGCCCACACAGAGCCTCCGGCTTCTCTCCCTTACGGATCTCTGCAGCCCGGGCCCCAGCTTGGCCTCCCTCGGGGCTCTGCTCTCCCACAAGCCACCAGCTCCAGCCTGGCCCCTGTCCAATCCTGGCACAGGGCCTGGGCCATCCCAAAGCGTGAGTGTTAGGCCTAGGAGTCCAGTTCTAAGCCTAGGCCCCCTCATTGCACCCTCCCACATAGCAGTGGGACCCAGTGTCAGTGCCAGGCAGGGTTTCTACAAGGTGGGAGGATGGTGGGGCAGTGTGCGGTGCCCAGCAGCAGTGGTCAGCCTGTTCATCCGCAGGCTCCTGCTCCTGGCTCTAACCTGGTAGGGGATTCCTGGATGGTAGATGGGGTCTGAAAGTCGTGGTCCAGGTGAGGCTCCACACAGACATGGTAGGAACCAGATGGGAGCTGAACCCACACTGGCACAGGCACCTTGGGAGCATGTTGGTGGATATTGGGCGGGGGGCTACACCCTGAGGAACTCAGGGGTTACTCCAGGCTCTGCACTCGGGAACCTCACCCATTGGTGCTCAGGGGACCCTACAGGATGCTGAAGATCAAGCCCAACTTTGCTGCATGCAAGGCAAACACCCTTCCCGATGTGCTATTGCTCAGGCCCCCTCAACAGATTGTTACATTGCCTATTTCGTTTGATTTCACAAGGCAAACTCCCTACCGCTGTGCTCTCACTCTGGCTCTGATTTTAGAATGCAGACCCCGCCACACTCCTGCAGCTGACAGTCAGTTGGAGACGGCAATGAAGGGCAGCAGGAATTGCCAGGGCCTAGGAAAAGCACAGCTGTTCTCTCAGAGACACCAAGAACCAGCTCCCCAGGTGAGGTAACAGACTCCCACCCCCATCAGGCAAGGAAGAAGGGCAGGTTCCCAGAACTAGGCCCACAGGGCCCCACTTCCCCCGAACAGGAAGCGCCTGGGGGCAGCTCCTACCCCCACCCCCAGGTCCTGGGCTAGTCCAGGCCTCTTGCAAGCCAAGGGCTCCACTGCTGGTGCTACTCAAGGAGATAATGCCCCGCCCAGTGCTTTCCTTGCCAGCTACTGCTCACTCTTGGGCTCTAGGAGGGCCTTGCTGTCATTGTGCAGGGCCCAGCTTACCCATTCAGAACCTTCTGTCTGAGCCCAGTGGCCATGACATCTCTCCAGCACCTAAAGAATCTGCAGGCCCAAGCCCACGATCAGCCCAACCACAAAACTAAACAGAAGTCAGGCCTGAGCCTCTTGGAAATATGAAGGGGTGAACCTGGTTTAGCAGCCAGGACATGGGGCTGAGCAAACTGCACTGCAGGCAGGGCTGGTTCAGAGTTCAACTCGCCAAGGACTGCTCCACCCCCGGCAAACAGCACAGCCAGGCTCAGGCCCAGTCAGAGACAAGCTGGCTGGACAAAACCAGAGCAAAGAGCTGAAGGCACAAAGGTATCCTGGAAATATCAACAGTTTCCCAAACCCTGCATCCAGGAAGGAAGCTCAGTTCCCACAATCAGGCAGGCAAGTGGGTTCCAGGAACAGCTGCATGTAGCACGCAGTCCCCGACAGCGTTGCTCCTGCGCAGACCTCAGCCGATAGCTCAGTGATGACGTCAGTGATCTATCACAGGCTCAGATTAAACAGCCATTCACAAACGCTAGGAACCGAGAAAGAAAACATCCCATGACGACGGGGCCATGAGTTGGGAAATAGAGGCATGTTGCATCCCACAGATGGACGAACACGCTGTGTAAGCCAGGGCCCGGTACATGCTTTATGAATGCAACCACGGCCCACACCCATGGACACTCCCCCTGGCTGCCCAGCCACCCGGGGCCATCCAGTGGGGAAGCAGGTCAGAGATCAGCACCGGGGTGATTGTGGACGGCTCAGTGCCTCTGTGTAAGTACAGGCTCATATGCATGCGTGTGCACTGGGGAGGCTGCGTGCAGGGGCCGGGACAGGGGAACCCGATTTTCTACACCATCTTTCTGTGGCTCCAACACTGCTCAGAAGTATGTTGTTTAATTTCTTCATATTCAACTTATTTTTTTTGCAGTGCCATAGGTCCTTTAAAAATAATCTTAGAAAATAGGGGCTGGAATGATGGCACCGTGGTAGGGCATTGGCCTTGTGCGAGGCTAACAAAGGATGGACCCCGGTTCAAATCCTGGCATCCTATATGGTCCCCTGAGCCTGCAGGGAGAGACTTCTGAGTGAAGAGCCAGGAGTAACCTGAGTGCCACCAGGAATGACCCAGAAACCAATCCCCACAAAAAATACCTTAGAAAATGGCTTAACCTGGGGCCAGAGTGATAGTACAGCAATAGGTTGCTTGCCTTGTACACAACCTCTAGCATCCCATATGGTTCCTTGAGCACCACTAGGAGCGATCCTGAGCACAGAGCAAAACGTAACCCCTAAGCATCACTAGATGTTACCAGAAAAGAAGAGAGAGAGGGAGAGCTATCTTGGGGTCAGAAGAGTAGCATAGTGGGGTGGGTATTTGTCTTGCACAAAGCCAATTCTGTTCTGATCCCAGCATCCAAATGCTCCCCAGACCACTGTCAGGGTGATTCCAGCATGCAAAGCCAGGAGTAACCCTGGAGCAACACCAAGTGTGACTGCCTCCCCCAAGGAAAACAAAATCAAAAAGAAAATTACTTAAACCTCACAAAAACCAGCTCAAAAGGGCAGCAGATGTGAAGACTGGGATGGTGGGAAGAGGCACACCTCAGTGAGAACATAACTCAGAATAGAGCTTAAAACCCACAACCAGGCTGGGTTGCCTAGATGAGGACCTGGGTTCAACACAGCCCGGATTTCTGACAAGGCACAGGGTAGGGGATGTGCAGCAACTGGGCTGTGGGTCCTTCCACCTGGATCCTCTCGGGCTGCTGTCCGACCCCACTGGGCAGCACCCCCCTATGACGTGGCTGACCGGTGTCTATGCTGTACAGTCACGGGGCTGCCCTGGGACGCTGATGTCTGACCCGGAGAACCAGGTGGGATGGGCGCAGGGCACATCACGTAGTTCTGGGCACTTAAACACCATCCAGGTTGGAAAATTCTGAGCCTGGCTCAGCTGGGGGTTGCTGGG
>PVKC010032383.1:0-14270 GCA_004027635.1 Crocidura indochinensis | reverse complement strand
GTTTTTGGGTCACACCTGGCAGTGCTCAGAGGTTACTCCTGGCTCCATGCTCAGAAATTGCTCCTGGCAGGCACGGGGGACCATATGGGGCACCGGGATTCGAACCGATGACCTTTTGCATGAAAGACAAACGCCTTATCTCTATGCTATTTCCCGGCCCCTCTTTTTTTGGTTTTTAAACTTTTAATATTCCAAATAAAGTACAACCAAAGCTCATTATCTGCCACCTCACTTTATGGTGTATCTTTGCAAAATTTATTGTTCTACTTTAAAAATTAAAAGCAAAACAGGACATTGCAGATATCCTAAGGATGTTACTGCTATCTCTCTATCCTTCAGATTATAAATTCTAACATATAATATTCCAAAGGACTTTTTGTTGTTGTTATTTTTGTTTTGGGGCCACATCCAGTGACGCTCAGGGGTTACTCCTGGCTGTGCGCTCAGAAATCGCTCCTGACTTGGGGGAACATATGGGATGCCAGGGGATCGAACTGCAGTCCGTCCTAGGCCAGCGCAGGCAAGGCATGAACCTTCCCTCTAGCGCCACCGTGCCGGCCCCTAAAGGACTTTTTTTTAGCTTTTTTTTTCTTATTTATATATGAGTTTCCATCACAATGAAAGAGAGGTGATTTCTAGACTCTAGGACTGCTCTTATCATTAATTTTTATGGAAAAATATATTGTCTTTAATATACTCAAATTCATTTTGTTTGTCATAATTATATCTTTAGAAATAATTTACTCTTTGGTCAAACACTTACTTCGCTTTACTGACCCAGATTAGATCCATGGCACCCCATATGGACCCGTGTCTGCTAGAAATGATCCCTGAGCACAGAGACAGGAGTAAACATTGAGCACACTGGGTGTGACCGCAAAAAGAAGACAAACAAAAAATATAATAAATTTTTGGTATCTACTGTGTGATATTGCACTATATTTGAATAAAAGAGCTTATTAATCCATTTCTGATCCAGATGTAGTTTGTTTTTTTCCTCTTATACTGTAAGGCATGCGTTGTAGAAATCATCCTGTCACATGCCTTCTTTCTGTGAAATTGGGTGAGTCTTTCTTCAGCTACAAATTAGCAGGTAAATCAAGTTTCTTCTACCAGTGATCTAGAAGAGTTCTATTTTCCTTATCAATACCTAATGTTATCAGGAAATTACTTTTTAAAAAAAAAGTCTGAAGGACTTAAGATAGCATTTGAGCTTGTTTTACATTTCTGTATTTACTAGAGAGTTTGCATCATTAATTAACTAATTATCATTAATTTCTCCAGATTTATCACTCATTTGGAGTTATTCTGTTAATTACCTAATCATTGCCTTTGCCCAAGTTTTTGTTTTTGTTTTTGGGTCACACTGGTGGCACTCAGGGGTTACTTCTGGTTCTGCACTCAGAAATTGCCCCTACCAGGCTCAGAGGACCATATGGGATGTCAGAGATGCAACCCAGTTCTGTACCGGGTTGGCAACATGCAAGGCAGTCACCCTACTACTGTGCTATCACTCCAGTCCCCCTTTGCCCAAGTTTTTAAAAGAAATTTATAATTGAATAATGAGGAGATACAGTTACAAAGTTATTCATGGATACTGTGGCACATATATACACAATGGAATATTATGCAGCTGTCAGGCAAGATGAAGTCATGAAATTTTCCTATATATGGATGTACATGGAATCTATTATGCTGAGTGAAATAAGTCAGAGGGAGAGAGATAGACGCAGAATAGTCTTACTCATCTATAGGTTTTAAGACAATAAAAGATATTTTTGCAATAATTCTCAGAGACAAAAGAAAGGAGGGCTGGAAGGTCCAGCTCACGTTATGTAGCTCATCACAAAGAGTGATGAGTGCAGTTAGAGAAATAACTACATTGAGAACTATCATAACCATGTGAATGAATGAGGGAAGTAGAAAGCCTGTCTCAAGTACAGGCATGGGGTGCTGGTGGGGAGGAGGGAGATTTGGGACATTGGTGATGGGAATATTGCACTGGTGAAGGGGAGTGTTCTTTACATGACCGAAACCCAACTCCAATCATATTTGTAATCAAGATGTTTAAATAAAGATATAAAAAAAGTTGTTCATGATTTTCAGTCATATAATGTCCAACACTCATTCCTTTCCTTCACCAGTGCACAATTCTCACCACCAATGCCTCCTGCCCTCCCAGCAGTCCTCTTCTCTCTCTCTCCCTCCCCTGCTTTTTTTCCTTTTAGACACTGTGGTTTACAACATTGCTACTGAAGGGATATCATGCATATCACTTGAATTCCTTTTAGCACCCAGTTCTTGTCCAGAGTGATCATTTTCCATTGTCATTGTCATAGTGGCTCCTTCTCTGTCCTTACTGTACTTCTCTTAGTGACTTTGCTCTTATTTATTTTAGCCACACCTGGTGGTGCTGAGGGATTACTCCTAGCTCTGTACTCAGAAATCACTCTTGGCAGGGCCAGAGCAATAGCACAGCAGTAGGGCATTTGCCTTGCATTCAGCTGGCCCAGGATGCAGACTTCAGTTCAATCCCCAGGCATCCCATATGGTCCCCCAAGCCAGGAGCGATTTCTGAGCACATAGCTAGGAGTAACTAATGAGCACCTCTGGGTGTGGCCTGACCACCCACAAAATAAAAAAAAATAAAAAAAAATCACTCCTGGCACACTCCTGCAAGGCTAAGGGGACCATATTGTGTTGCCAGAGATTAAACCTGGATTAGGCTTGCCCTACTTGCTGTGCTATCACTCTATCCTTGCCCATTTTTTGTTTTTATCAAGTTTCTTCTAAAGATGTAGGAATTTTATCCAGTTCTGGTCAAAATACAGTGCTAATTATGTGTGTGGAAAAGATTTTCTGTGGCTGTATGTTTTATTATTTTATTTAATTTTGGGATGTGTCATACCTGGTACTGCTCAGGGATCACCCCTGGCTTTGCACTCAGGGATCATTCCTGGGAATAAAACCAGGTTGAAAAGCAAGCACCTTAACCTCTGTACTATCTCTCTGGACCTCCAGTACTTTGTTATGCAGATGTTTTGCTGTTAGTGCCACCAGCATACTCAGACTTTCCCTTTAAGGTATGTGCTTTTTGAGGGTATTAATGGCACAGAATTTTTCTTTGATGGGTTATTATAAAGTTGTATTCCCATGCTTGATTTTTCAGCTCAGATGATTCTTCAGATTTGTGCTCCTCATGTTGAAATATTTACTAAATAAGAAAATAATTTTCCCACTTTCTGCTTTGGGGAGAAAGTAATCTAATTTTCTACTTCTCCTAAACAGTTAATTGTCCTGCTGGCGTTTATTGAGAAACCCATCATTTCTCCTGTAGCTCTGCAAAGCAGCACGACTGTACACCAGGTATCCATGTGTCCATGAGGCTGTGCCAAGTTTTCCATGTCTAGCTCTGTGCTAATATTATATGGTTGCAATTACTAGCTTTACAATAAGCCTTGCTGCCTGGTGAGGTGTGATCTCTCCCCTATTAATTCTTCTTCCTGAAAATTGCCTGGGCTATTTTTGACTCTATGCTCTCCTATGAATTTTAAGGTCAGCTTGTCAACTGCTAAGAAATGCCTGGCTGGCCGTTTTGATTGGTATTGTATTTAGTTGATAGATGGTTTTAAGGTGGATTTCCATCTTGAAACAGTCTTACTGTCCCTGGACGAGTGCAGCGCTCCATCTGTTCAAGTCTTTAGTTGAGTTTTTAGTTGAGTCTGCAGAGCCCTCACTGCTGGTCCCACTATGGGTGAGTTAATCAAAGAGACTTTTCTAGACATTTCCATTGGCTCTCCTAAGTCCAGCAAATGGCTTACAAGTCAATGGTGGTGTTGAGTGGCTCTCATGGCAGTGAACATCGGGTCTCGTCTCACCCTTCTCATCAACCCATTTGCTGCTGTATTGAGTAGTGGAGACAAACAGGGGGACAAAGACCTGACTCAGGGAACAGTGATGAGCCTGGGAGCAGTAGCCAAGGTGGGTGTACAGCTAGCTATACCTTATACTCTGTCCCAGGGATGGTGAATCTGTGCTTTGGAACATGCTCTCCAAACTCATCACTTGGCTAGAAATTCTATCTCTACTTTTTATGGTTCTGGGAAAGTTGCTTCATTCATTTACACCTCATTCTTTTCAGGTTTATTTTGAGGAGTAAAAGAGATACTCTCAGTGGAGTTCTAAGGAAAATGTAGTCCTCGTTGTAGGAAGTACTCTTCTTATTGTTGCTATTGCTGCATTGAGCCACTTGAATTCAAGTTGGCATTCTCCTGCATGTGCTTTCCCTCGAAAAGAGCTTCTCGAGGCAAATGCTGGCTGATGAATAAGATGACAACAGTGTGCACGAGCATATTCAGGGATTTTTAAATACCTTTTGTTTTAAAAATATTAAAAAAAATAAATTATTGGGGCCAGAGAGATAGCATGGAGGATAAGGCATTTGCCTTGCATGCTGAAGGACGGTGGTTCAAATCCTGGCATTTCATATAGTCTCCCGAGCCTGCCGGGAGCGATTTCTGAGCAGAGAGCCAGAAGTATCCCCTGAGCACTGCCGGGTGTGACCCAAAAACCAAATAAATAAATAAATAAATAAATAATTTATTTGAATCACCATGCAATACACAGTTACAAAGTTGTTCATGATTGAATTTTAGTCATATTATGTCCACTTACTTAAACATCACCACTTACTTTCCCAGTGTACATTTTCCACTAACAATGTCCCCAGTTTCCCTCCTGCCCTACTCCTGGCCCTCCTTTCTGCCTGCCTCTGTGGCAGACATTTTTCTTTTCTCTCGCTTCCTTTATTGTAGTTTAAAAATGCTTTAATCTTGGACTAGAGAGATAATGCAGAGGGTAAGACACTTGCATGCATCTTCAGACTCAACTCCTTATAAAGAAGTATCTTATAAAGTCTGCCAGTACTGTCGGGAGTAAACCCCGAGTACCACTGGGTGTGGTCTCACAAAAGTGAGTTTAATATTATCGGAGTCTTTATTTTCCAATATTTTCTATACCTGTGCATTGTATGCTTTTCCCCAAAGTATACGTAAGTCAAATGACCGTTCCATTTATCCTGTTTTGCTGTTGTGGTGGAGGGGAGCTTTTTATTTTGTTTTAGAACTATGGATTGGACCCCATACCATGTCTCATAACTGAATATGGGGGTCATGAAAAACTTAATAGAGTGAAAAGGTTTTGGACTTACAATCACCAAAAACAAATTCAAAGTCCACTGTGTAATGAGTGTAAGTGCTCCAGCAGTATTCGCTGCTTTTACATTTCTTTAGTAACAAGGCTGGAAAGTGGAAAAAAAATGTAAAAACTCTGTCATGGAAGATAACTTGAGGACTAGTCCTAAGTGTGCTACTTGTAAAAATAATATAGTTGATCTTGGGGCCATACCGGCTGTGCTCAGTGCTTATTCCAGGTAACTAGTTTTAGTGGAATCATATGGAATGCCAGGAATTGAACCTGGGTCATGCAAGGCAACTACCTTACCCATTGTATTATCACTCCAGTCCCTTGATATAAAATATTTTAAAAAAATCTAGGTACTTCCAGAAGGCCTGGCAGCTGAAAATATGCTCCATAAATGTAGTCACCATGTGCGCAAGATTTAATCTTTTCTTGAGAGAGATGTAAACCAAGTTGTAAAAAATTATGAGTACACTGACCATACAGTTGAAAGCTGGCAATCCTAGATGGAGAAAATGGGCCAAGTCTCCACGCGGCTGAAGCCATGCCAGCTGCACCTACTACACACAATCGCCAGTTGCATCTACCACTCAAAAATTGCCAATTTGCCATTAACACAAATTTATCATTCAACTAAGGCTCTCTACAGAGACAGCAATTGTACCAAAACTTCAGGTATGATTTGGGCTGATATCTCCAGGACCTTTTTGGAGTGAGTACATGAATCCTCCTGCCTTCTTGCATTTCCAGAAGGCGTGGCAGCTATAAACTCATCCCACAAAGGTTGTAGTATCAGCCACAGTGCTTGGAATTCCTGGATCACAAGCCACATAAGTGGCTGTGCAACAGCTCCAAATTTTTAATACTGTCATTCCAGTAGGAACACACTAATTTAGATGCCAATGTGTGATCGAAGCCACTTAATGTTCAGAAACTAAAGAAATAATAGAAAGATCAACTAGCAACAAGAGCTTCTGATAAATGACTTAATGACCTCATTGTGAGATACAATAATTTTCACAAATTTTCTTGTTTTTGTACTCTTTTTTTGCTTGTTTCATTTTTTGTTATTATTTTGTGCCACTTACCTGGAAACAAATGTATTATGATCAACTATGTAATTAATGGTCTTTAAATAAAATAATATACATAAAACCTATAGCATTTCTTAGCTAAGTATTCCCACTGATTGCAAATATTGAATAATTTGGTCATTAAAAATGATGGGGTGATAATATTTTGTTGTTTATATGCCACATGTGGTGCTGAAATGGGACCTATCTGTGGGGAACCATATGGTACCAGGATGATATTGGGGGTCCCCTATGCAAAGCATGTGCTCCAAGCACCTCTTTTGTGTGGCTTTGGACTCCTAGCTCAGTGCTCAGGAGTTGCTCTTAGTGGTGCTGAAAAACTGAACCAAGGGTACTCCAGTCCTGTATTGCATATCCCCTCCTAAAAGATAAAATATTATATCTTATAAAAAATAAAAGTACTATATTTGGGAGATCTCATCCTGTAGCTTGCTGCTCAGGTAAAATGTGATCGGTAGTACCTTCTCCGGAAGGCAGGAAGGCCAGTTTATTGGTAGTTATCACAGTACATTTACTGCTTCTTGTTCCTCAAAGAACTCAAATTGCAATTGGGAATGGCATTTTGGGAATGATGGGAATGCCCCTGAGGTTCTTTTTGGCTTTCCCCGCCCTCCCTTCCCTGCATGTGTATTTTGTTATTTCCTCCACTATATGCCTTGCCAACTGTCTGTGAAAATGTGTAGCTCACTGTTCCCAATCAGGATCAGAGGGGTGGCTGGCATCACTATAGTGTCCCTCTCTCACATGGCTGGCTAAAGGAGAAGAGTTTTTTGCTAGTGGTCAACCCAAATAATTTTTTATGGGGAGGAGGGAAAAGCAAAGCAGGGACCAGTGACATAGTACAGGAATTAAGACTTACTATGCTTACAACCCAGATTCAATCTTAGATATCACATATGGTCACCAAAGCACTGCCCAGAGTGGTCCCTAAGCACAGAGTAAGGAGTAAATTTTGAGCATAGCCCCCAACAAAACAACAGCAACAAAGCAAAGCAAAAGTAATTATTAAAGTAATAATACACATAAGTAATTAAAACTCTCATTCCTTTCTCCAAAAGATCTTTTATAGGATGATTCCCCTCTATCCCTTCTTTTATTTTTCCCATGGAACTCTTTATTGCAGTAAGAAAGTGCCTCAGGTCCTTCATTGCAGGACCTGGATGTGGTAGACAAGAGAACCAAGGATTAAACAAGTAGGGCCAATGGTCTGATTGATTATTCATTGTTGATTCAGCATAATGCAGATCCTTCTTATTACCAGGCTCATCAAATAAAGTCAATAATAAAAATGCAGATGATTGGCTGATAAATTGCAATGCCTAGTGCCAGGTCTATGGACTTCAAGAATCTTAAAAACAATTACTTCGTTCCCTGGCTTTGAGTAGCCTTTGCTTGGTTCTCTGAACACCCGAAGGAGATTTATAATCTCTGGTTCACTGGAATTAAGAACATTTTGTTGTCTAACAGTTCCATGAATGAACTTCAAAATTTTTATAGCGATTTTAACCTCACTGTTTTGTTAAGTCCAACTCCATGTAAATACTTAAGAATCTATGAATTACTCAAAAATTTATGTTAAAACAATAACTTATGGCTTATCTACCCAAGAAAAGGTTTGCTTTGCTTTTTAAATGGAATTTAATCACAGCTGTACTTAAACAGAAACAAAATAAAAGGGTTGTGTTTTATTAAAAAAAAAAGGAAAAAGATTTGGTAACACTTGCAATATGTAAACATTGTTGCTTGGTAAATTGCAATCAGATTGCTATTGGATTACACAGTACATTGTGCTAATGCTAAAGGATTGAGTCCAAGTGATGTCATCAGAGACTACAGACAGGATCTGTTACTGTTAAAAGATGCTGCGCTTGGTAGGAAGCTTGCCATAAATAGTGGGTGAGTGCAGTTAGGACAGAGAAAGGATTTCTATGACAATGTCAGTTGGAAATGATCACTCTGGGCAAGAACTGGATCCTCAAGGAGATAAAGTGAATTACATGATCTTGCAAATCACAATGTCTAAAAGGATTAAAAGGGGGGAGAAAAGGGGTGAAGGGGGAGGAGAGGAAGGGGGAGGCGAGAGAGGAGAGAGAATAAATGTCTGATACACAGACAGGCAGGGGAGAGGGCCGGAAAGCAACTATCTAGGTACATTGGTGACTGAAAATGTGCACTGGTGAAGGGTGTTGGATATTGCATTATTGAAACTCCGTCACGCCTGAACAACTTTTTAACTGTACCTCACAATGATTCAATGAAAGAATTTATGAAAAGATAAAAATAAATATTGACCAGGGAAAGGAAAATAAAAAAGAATTCTGTCCTAAGAATTTGCTACAGACCAAGTAATTGGACTGTGGTAGGATTGGCTAAAATTGTAAAGAGGCACTTCTTTTATTGAGAAAAGCTTTCCAAATGCTAGGTTTTAACTCCATTTTGGGCAAGATTCCCAAGACATGTGCCATTTTTATTCATCATAAAAGTCTCTTCCATGCTGCCAGATTAATTTTCCCATGGACAGTTGATTTTGGGATCAAATGGAGGAGAAGTTAAGACTTGCAAAAAAAAAAAAGTTTTGCTCTTTGTGCAAACCGCTGTTTATCATCACAGATAAAATAAGAAGTGAATGGTCATGTAAATCGCAGATGCTTTCTATTTTATACATTTTTTTTTTTCTCCAGGAAGTCAGAATGTCGCCATGATTCCAATATATCCACTAGTGGGCGCTGCAGCGCTTCCAACTTTCTGTTTATTTTCTTTTAAATCTGGACACAGTGCATTAAAAAAAAAAAGAAGAAAAAAATCACACACAGTGAATGGTGAGTTTCCCCTAAGAGCTACCGTCCTGTCAAGAAAGGCACCAGAAATACGTTTGAAAGATGATATCTACTGAAATTATTTACCATAATTTTAGGACGAAAAAAAATTTGTACGTGAGACCGCTACTCTGTTTTTGCCGACCTTCATTTATATTTTTAAATTGTCACAGCCCTTCTTGGTTGATGGGCATATGTAGTGAATTCCACATTATGCAGAGACAAAAAGAAAAGGAACTTAATGCTATGGTACAAATTAACAGTCGTTATTAGGAGGTAAAACTGTCCTTTACCCAGGACAGAAAAACATTTTGCATATTGGTTTTCTGTAATTTTGAGGACGAAGCAAGGCAGCGATGGCTAAGATGTCTATTTGATATTTAGGGAAAAAATCTGATGCTTTAATAAGGAAATCCTCTGTCTCCCTCATCCATCATCTGCCATCCTCATCCATCCAAACACCACAGTAAATTTGTCAGAGGCTTTTCCATATTCAGTACTTGTATAAATAATGGCTGCTGTGATTTTGAAAAAAGGGAAACGTGCTCTTTCCGGCTATGTTATATATCTGATCACAGGCATGGCGATGTCGCGGAGTTTTTGTTTTGCATCGTTCAGCCTCGGTGCATATAATTGAAGCCCCAGAGCCAGAGGACATTTGTATATGTTGACCCCGGTTGTGGTTAATACTTGCCAAAATGAAATTAGTTTTTTTTTTTTTTTTATTTGGGCGGAGGATGCCTTTTCTACAGTAGACCCAGCCTCTGCTCCATTACTCTGCTTTTTATCATTGCCCATCGCTTCTCTTTCTCTCCTTTGCTATCTTAGGGATTATGCAGGTTCTGGGCAATATTCTAAAATTAATCAAAGCAAGCCAAACCCCATGTCTTATTATCCATCCCGGGAAGACAGTGGTCTCCACCATCCAGACAGCTTTGTGATGTTGTCCAGTTGTGTAACTAGACTTTTATTATCTTAAAAAAAAAGATTCTGGTTTTCACATAATGAAACCCTTTTATGTTAAACTTGTGCGAGCAACGGATAGTTCCATGTGAGTGTGACAAAGGATCAGAACTGAACCGATAGGCCGTTCCCCTGATTTCAATAAGGAACTGATCTGGGAACAGTGTCCATTTCTTTCTTTGATTTCTGGCTCAGCAGAACAGCTGTATATCCTTAATGCCGTTTTGGGGTGGGAGAGCTTTCAAGGCCAGCAGCAAACTTAGGGGATGGCTCATCCCGTCGCGACCTTGCGATCTAGCTCATCTTTCTATAATCATGCTCTACAAATTATTCCCCCCAACCCCCTTAAATTAGTGGCCATTGTACAGATTGCGGACACTTAGTCTGATTGAAAGTAATAAAAGGAGATTATCCACTGGGTTGGTTGAGTGAAGGTTCTGATTTGACCCACTGCCTGGAGAGAAAAGAATTAATCTTATAAAACCCACTCACTTCTGCCCTGCTTTGAAAAAAAAAAAAAAGGCCAGGAATGAATTCGATCCCTTTTGTCTTAAGTCCTGTGAGAGTTAATGGTAGAGAAGAGTGGATCTAGGCCCTGAAATGAATAGACAGTGGCCAGAGAGTCTGGCTTTAAGTACTGCCTGAAACGGTGAGGGGCCCTTTCCCGGGAATAATTCCTGCTCCCATCATCTTTGCATTTGCCCCCGAGGAGATGGGTGAGGAGGATAAATGTCTGGCACATTTATCATCTTTGTGCCAGACTTTTTGTTTTACGTTCTATTTAGAAGCTCAACATATTTAGATTATGTGTATGTTCATGGCCTGGCCTCGTGAAATAGCACATTCCCCCGCCGACTTTATCAGCTGGGAGCAGGTACAAAGGGGTGAAGTACAAGGCCCTACAGTTGCAGGGTAGAAGATTTGAGGGTCAGATGCCAGATCTTCTCACCTCCAAGGCCCTTGCTGGAGAAGCTATGCTCTGGGCCCCCTTCTGAAATTCCAGGAGGGTATGGTTCTTCTGGGAATTTGTGAGCAAGAGGTCACATGGCCAGCATCAGGGGACATTTTGGCATAGTGGGAACAAATGAGCCTGAAACCCATGACCATTGAAGGTGGAACTTTTTACCCCTTTTAGCACTTGGCTTCTTGCACCAGAAATAGGATTCAGGTTAGATATGGCACCTTGACTCTTCCCCGACCATTATTTCTGGGAGCAGAGCCCACACCTTCCAGAACTCCTGTTTCTACCCTCATGGCATACAGTTTTGGGTTACAGGATGGCCAGGGCCAGTGTATATGTGTGATGAGCTGTGGGTTAGAGGGTGATGGAATTTGAGGCAGGTCCTGGGGTGAATCTTGTGCATTGAATCTCAGTGGGGTCACAAATGAGATGATGATGCCCCCCACGCACAGAACTGAAACCCACTTCAGTTTGGGGGAGCTGGGAAGAGAACACCTTTCCCTGAGCTTTTTTCCACATCTGTTTTGGGCAAAAGGGACACCTGAGATCCTACAGTGCAGTGCCTAGAGGTGCTGCTATGTCCTTCAGCGCTCTGCCCATTTCTCTCTTCTGTTGTGTCCTGGGCCTCAAACTGTCTTTTGCCAACAAAACTATTTATCGCTCCCTGTTCTTTGTGCTTTCTCACAGAAGGCCTGAGGAAGAGGAAGAGAGTCAAACTGAGAGCACAGAAGGCTGGCCCTGAGTGTCTGAACTGGGACATTTTGGGAGATGTGGGGATATGAAGTCTGAATGCATGAGAAGGATGATGTGAGTGTGTTATTATGTCCATGTGTGTGCTGTATGTATTCCATGTGTGATGTTGTATCACATGACATGCTATGGACTAGGCATGCTGTGTGTTGTATGTGTTGTGCCCTGTGCTGTACTGTATGCCCTGTCTGCTGTCTGTGCTGTGTATCAGGTGTGTCTCACATGCTGTGTGTTTTATTTTCTATGTGTGGTGTCTCATGCTGTGTTGCACATCATGTGTGATATACTATATTGTCATGTGATATGTATCATGCGTGATGTGCTAGGTGGCATACGTTGTGTTGTGTGTGCTAGATCAGCACACAGTGTGTGTTTTCCTCCACAACCAAGCTCACCAACAGCCTTGGTTCTCTGCAGGGAATCATGGCTTGGGCAGCTGTATAGTGTCCGATATGGTTGTTAAGGCGATTTCTGACTCCAGGCGGCTAAGACACCCTGCAGCAGGATGGAAGCAGCTCAAGCTCCCTGTGGCCCAGCGTTGAGAACTCAGAGATCTCCTCCTGAGACTGTCATCCAGGCATCCTCCAGCTACTATCAACCTTAACCTCACATGGGCCAGTCCTGAGGAGGTGGTTTGGGGATGTATGTAGTGTCCTGCTGCCATCTTGATTTTTCTGACTATGGGAGCCTTTGGGTACACACACTCTGGTCCCTGGGGTGAGGAGGCAAGATGGTTTCTCCACATGATTCTTCCAGCCTGACCTAGGCTTCCCTTCCAGTACTGAGTGGTCTTGCCTAGATGAGTAGCTCATCTGCTTCTTCCATTCTGCT
The DNA here is from genome assembly GCA_004027635.1 of Crocidura indochinensis. Classification (NCBI taxonomy): domain Eukaryota; kingdom Metazoa; phylum Chordata; class Mammalia; order Eulipotyphla; family Soricidae; genus Crocidura; species Crocidura indochinensis. The sequence continues at coordinate 1,656 of PVKC010032383.1, read as the reverse complement.
CCTTCTAAAGGCAGCATCAGCCAGGAGGGCCTGAATGGGAGTTCCAGAATGGCCCCGCTTCTGTTTCCCTCTTGCTTTGCTCAGAGCTAGTGTCAGGCTGTGAAGCTACAAGTGGTTCTGCAGATGGCTCAGCAGCTGCCCCCCAGCTGGGCTGATTTTCCCCAGAATGTTTGTATTTGTGTCTGACAGCCCAGATAGGGAGCAGGCAGCTGGGTTTGCAGGAACTCACCTCTCAGTTTCTCTGCAGCAGGCTCTGGCATTGCTGTTCCCAGAACTTGCAGGGCTGGAGTGTGGATGGAACCGCACAGGTCCTGGGGTGAATCCTGGTTCTGCTTCCAGAAAACAGGTTGTGGGGTGCCCGGGGCCAGCCCAGGAAACTGCTTCCCAATGTTCTATTTACCTAGAAGCTATTACTGGAGAAGAGGAAAAAAAAATTCCCATGAGCACAAACCCTCCTTTACCCTCCAATGGCCAAGATTGATCGATACTTTATAGGTGAGGAAATAGAGGTGATGAGAAGGGAAGTTGACCAGGTATGCTCCAAGTGGACCCTAGTCTATGGAGCCTTGTGATTGTATTCTAGGTGTAGATGTCGGGTCTGTAATCTGGAGGGGGTCCTGGGGATTTGTATTTCAAACCATAAGCTCTAGGGGGGAGACTGAGGGGGTGGTGGGGGCTGTGATCTCCATGTGGAGATGGAAAGATGAGGTTCCTCTGGGCATATAGAGAGAAGAAGGAGAAGAGAGGAAGGAGGGAGGAAAGGAGGAAGGGAGGGAGGGAGAGAGAGAGAAAGAGAGAGAGAAAGAGAGAGAGAAAGAGAGAGAGAGAGCTCATCCCATGTCTTCCCAGAGGAAAGACAAGACCCTCTCTAGCTTCCAAAAAGTTCATTCAAGCAAGCACCAGGTCCCTCTCTGGGTGCTGTCAGCACTGGGCCAGCTGGCAGATTGGTTTTTTAGCACAATTAGCTAGTTTGGTGGATTTAATACAGTTAGAACTAGTTGGCCTTTGGAAACAGGCCTAAAGACTCGCCCCAGCATCGGAAACTTAGAAGAAGGCAACTGCTGGCTTATACATTTCCGTTTCAGGCCAACCAAAACTCCTAAATTGTGGGAGTGCATGGGTGTGTGTATGTGTGTAGCGCCAGAATTACTGCTTTAACTATGCTTCTGCATTCGATTTCCTCCTAACATGTTATCACAGAGGAGTTGGCCTCTGAAGAGACAATCTTTCCCATGTGCAGCTACTCACAAGATTCCCCCGCCTCCCAATTTGTTGATGGCTCATCATCAGACACTACTGCCCTCAGCTGCAGTAGTTTATATCTCCCCACCCCTCCAGATTATGATCACCCCCAAGTATGTAATAGCCATTTAATGGGTAGCAGGTGTCAGAGGACACAAGCAATGGGAAGAATCTGGGTTAGAGAGGGTACCTTCCCTCTCTTGCCCACCTGAGCAGCCAGAACTGAGCTGACAGAGACCATGCTGCCCTGTGCATGGACTTTTCTCATGGCACAGGAAAGCAAAAGGCGTGTGTGTATGTGTGTGTGTGTGTGTGTGTGTGTGTGTGTGTGTGTGTCCATGTCCATGCTGCCCTGTGTATGGCCCTTTCTCAGGGCACAGGAAAGCAAAAAGCGCACTGGTACATGTGCGCGCG
>PVKC010032382.1:0-14272 GCA_004027635.1 Crocidura indochinensis | reverse complement strand
TTTGATATTTATGTTCTTTCTTTTATACTTAATGTTTTTAATCTCCACTACTCTATAGACTCCATCTTTTCTTTTTTATTTTTCCCATTTGGATTACTGTATGTCTTAGCATTGTTCTTTTAGTGTTTATCTTTTTGGCACACTTTTTGCCTCTTGGATTCATAGAGCAGCCTCCTTCCAGAGAGTGAAAGAATTCTCTATTATCTTCCTTATTATTTGATCTTTCCCTTTCATTTTTCCTCCTCTCCTGATATTTCTATAATTCAGAGATTCAATTTTCTGTCTTTGTTCATTAAGCATTTACATTTTTTCCATTGTTTTGTCTCTTCGTTCTTTTTTCACTTTATCAAAAGCTGGCTTGTATTTTGTCAAGTTCATCTACTCAATTCTCCACCTACCATAACTTGTTAACATACCATATCATACCACCTACCTCCACTACCATAGCTTATTAACATGCTTTTTAGTTCTTTCAGGTCCATTTGAGTTATTTGAGTTCTTTTGAGTACATTCAACTTCTTTGAGTTGTTTGAACTCAAACAACGTATTCTATGAATAGTTCAATTTTGTAGGTAATTGCCTCCTTGATTTCTGTTGCTAAAATCTTTTTTTTGTGTGTGTGTGTATGTGTGGTTTTTGGGTCACACCCGGCAGTGCTCAGGGGTTACTCCTGGCTCCATGCTCAGAAATTGCTCCTGGCAGGCACGGGGGACCATATGGGGCACTGGGATTCGAACCAACGACCTTTTGCATAAAAGGCAAACGCCTTACCTCCATGCTATCTCCCGGGTCCCTCTGTTGGTAAAATCTTAAGCGTTGATTTTTAGACTCAGGCATTTTGGTTGATATGGAAATTTACTAGGATTTTTCTCCATGTCCCCAACCGCAGTTATTTCCCTTAGTTTACCCATTGATCTTTGCATTTGGTGGATTGGAATGTTGGAATTTCAGGATGTTTAAGGAAGTGCCATATTGAACTGATTTTATAAAATATGACCAGATGTATATCTGCTTCAGAAGTTATATTCCTAAACAAGTATGATAAAAATATTTCAAACTAATTCATTGGTTTGTTCAACTGACTTTTGTGCTGTCTGTTTTCTAGGAGGAAGTATAAGATCCAATCTGCCTGGAAATATCTGATATAAATTGAAATATCTTCATGTGGATACACATATCCTGTGCAGTTTGGGAAGAGGAAGGCTGATGGAAGGAAGAGAATGTGCCCTCTCTATGACACCCAACCACACACCTGAGAAGCAGTGCGGATGGCAGGGGAACCAGATAGGCAGCAGGACTTGGAAACTGGCCTAGGGGAGGCACTGCCAGTATCATTGGTAGCCTATGGACAACTACAGGCCTGAGAAGCAATGTGGACATCAGGGGAATCTTGGCTGGTGGCAGGACTCCTGTAAACTAATGTTATATGTAGAATATAAATACAGAAAGCATTCAAACATAAAAGCATATGTATTAAGCATATAATGTAATCAACATTAAATAGCTCGCTTTCACTTTTCTTTGTCTGAACTTCCTGAAAAACTTGTAATTAAAGAAATAAGTACTTGGGGCCGGGTGGTGGCGCTGGAGGTAAGATGCCTGCCTTACCGCGCTAGCCTTGGACGGACCGCGGTTCGATCCCCCGTGCCCCATATGGTCCCCCAGGCCAGGGGCGACTTCTGAGCGAATAGCCAGGAGTAACCCCTGACTGTCACTGGGTGTGGCCCAAAAAACCAAAAAAAAAAAAAAAAAAGGTAAGTACTTCACATTTAGTGAAACCCAAATATGAACATGTTTGTATCCATGGTGCCTTAATTTAAAGAAATGTAGGGAAAAGGGGGGGAGAAAGAAAGAATTATAATTTTCTAAAAATATAAAATAAGTTTCTTTTATAAGAACTATTTTCCCATTTCCAATCTTGGACCAGATCATATTAAGGTGCCCAATTAAAGATCAATTTTTAAATTGATATGGGAAAAAATACTAATCCATGGCATATGCAAGAAGAGAAAAATGGACAAAGCATTGATTAGTAATTATAATTTATTTAAACTTAAATTTTTGTTTTGTGTGTTTATCTCCTGTTAACTTTAAAAACTGGTTTTACCTTAAAATGACTAGCCATGAAATTTTAATGTTGCATGTATAAGTGTGAGAAAAGAAATAAGATTTTAAAGGATCATTTCACTGAAAATTTACTGAATTTTCCTAGTCTTTGGCTAGCATGAATCACCAATTTCCATGGATGAGGATCATTATGTTAGTCTGTGGTAAGTGTTCTATGAGATAAAAGAGAAAGGATGAGATCAGCTTCTAGACAGCTGCTCCACATACCCACTTTATTGAAAAATGTATTAAAAATGTACCCTCTTCAATGGACATTCCATGATTTAAAAGTTGCAGCTGCAGGTTAAGTAACAGAAATGGCACCTGGGCTCCAACTGGGCTTAGGTGTGAGCAAGTTTGAGGATAGGATCAGAACAGACATGAGTGAGTGGAGGATAAAATCTCTTTCCATTAAAGTCAATGTTATCATCAAAGTCTCTAGAAATCCTAATTTTCAAGGTGTCACTATTGGAAATTCAAAGGAGTTTTTGGAAAAGACATGAACCATTTTATTTAACCATCTTTTGAGTTAAAAGTATTAAAGAGTTAATGCTAGGTGATTGAGAGGAATTTTTACATCATAAAATGAAAGAGGCTTTTTCTTCAGGCAATGAAATTCACATACAGAGGAACATTACTGATCATTAGCATGAGGAAGACATACTTCTGCCTAATCAAATGACCATTAATACTGAAAATATCTGTCCTTTTCATTGATTGCAATTTAGAAAGAAACACATGAAAAGGTGGTCACCCAAGATAGAGATGCCTTCATTAGTCAATATGAATAGCATACTCTTCTTTTTAATGTTCTTCCCTCTGTTTTTCTTCAGTGATTCATGGAAAATGAAATGTGTAAATTTTTTTCTATAAAATGCAATTAGTGAGTACTATATAAATGAATCACATTTCCTGTTAAAATACCTCTTCTACAGCATTGTCTATGTGGAATTTTAGACAGAATTCATGGACTTGATAATGTATGATTTTTCCCCTATAAATGTTATCTATAGGAAAGAGCATTTTGTGGTCTAGTGGACAATTGGAGAGAGCTGTATTGATTCTTGTATACATATCCAGGTCTAACTTTTTATTGTTTTCTATTAATTGGTAACCTCAAATGAGTTATTTTATCTCACAAATTCTCACAAATTCTTTATATTTTCTTATACACTTGGTTATAGCATCTTTATGCAGCCTATCACTAATCTATGGTGAGCTGACAATTCAAAGGCTTAATTTCATGGGATTATAAGTATCAAAGGGATTACCCTTTGTATTCACATACAAACACAAAAATATTACTGTGCTAATTGCTCTAATGTTAAAATTATAACGTGTGGGGGCCCGGGAGATAGCATGGAGGTAAGGCGTTTGCCTTTCATGCAAAAGGTCATCGGTTCGAATCCCGGTGCCCCATATGGTCCCCCGTGCCTGCCAGGAGCAATTTCTGAGCATGGAGCCAGGAGTAACCCCTGAGCACTGCCGGGTGTGACCCAAAAAAAATTAAAAAAAAATTATAACGTGTGTTTCTTTAGCTATTAACTTCAAATTTGAATACTTATTTCAAAATATATTTGATATTGTACAAGCTTTTTTAGTTAATGTTTATCAATGCTTTCTTTCCAAAGAAAGGTTGAAGTCTTATCTTTTTCTTACAATAGATACTTTTATCAACATTTATCAAAAAGGAATTTAAAATGTTATTTTAATAGTATCACATTTTAATCATAGTTCTGCATCTGTTTTTTCAATTAAAGAACATCAATTGTTGTTCATTATCCCTATTATTTAACAAAAAAATAAAGGCAACTAATATATGCAAGATAACTTTTTGTAGTTCTTATAGTTCGATAAGTTAGTTTATAGTTCTATAAAAATTCTTGAATGTCCAGAATGGAAGATAATATTAATTTAAGCAGGAAATATTCTTAAAAGTATTTAGGGCAATTAGAATAATATTTAGGCTACTTAGCATGATCAATGAACTATTTTGTGGTATTAGAAAATGATTAGGAGAAAGAGGGAAGGTGGTAATCAGAGACAATATGAATACATTTTCATGTACAAGTAAGTAATCATATAAATATTTTTGTAATAAAGTAGTTAATAATGAATGGTTTATAACTTTTAGAGGTTGGAAAGGGACATTTTAAAGATAATCACTGATCCCAAAATTAAAACAAAGTATATTTTTACTACACTTATCTAAAGAGAGGAATAGCAGAAATGCAAGAAGATAGAGGCACAATATAAGATGAATGTATTTCCTTTGGAAATCCCATTCTAAAGAAGGAATGAGACCCTGTTACTGACATTGCCTCTCTGACTCTGTTAATTTGAGTGAATTCATATTGAGCAGTCCACAAATATATTTAAAACTTATTGAGTTTTTTTCATGGGTCCAGCCCTTTAACTGAGTGTTATTTTTTTTTGCCCTTGGTAAAATAATTAATTTGTTTGTTCCTTGGTTCATTCTCAATAGTGCTCAGGGATCACTCCTTTTGAGCCTCAGAAGACCATATACAATGTCAGAAATTCAACCCTAGTTGGTTGAGTGCAAAGCTAATGCTGTCTTAGAAATATTTTAATCAGGTAGCAATAATGAGTTTCATTGCTCACAGAAAAAAATACTAGGACACCAAAAGATTAAATAACTATTAAACAAATAATATAGATAGATAAATTAATAACATTCCCAAGTATATACAGGAATTTGCTAATTCTTTTTCCTAAGGATTCTGATATTGGGAACCTCATATTATAAAACAACCTAATAGTATACTATTATTGTGTAGTATACTGCCTCTTTCTTGCTAATTTAATTAAATTTGTAAATATAAACATGAGTGGTATGTATTACTATATTGGAATTTTATGACATGACACAGGTAAAGATGTTACTTTATTTGATAAAATCAATGTTAAAGGACTAAATATGATTAAAAATAGATATGCAGGGGCCAGGGTGGTGGCGTAAGTGGTAGGGCATCTGCCTTGCATGTGTAACATAGGACAGACCATGGTTTGATCCCCTGGTGTCCCATATGGTTCCCCAAGCCAGGAGTGATTTCTAAGTGCATGGCCAGGACTAACCCCTGAACATGTCTGGGTGTAGCTAAAAAACCCTCTATGCATATCATTCTTATAGCATACTTACAGAAAACTAGATAAACTATGAATTTATTTCTTCAATTTTATATCAAGATTACTGTGCACTCCAAGTTATTAAAATTATATTCCCAGGTCTGAGTTCTATGGTAAGCTCCTCCTCAAATGGGTAGCTTCTTTTTCTGTCTTCTCTTCTTCCCAATAAACTTTTCTACCTTCAAAAGTTATCCAAAGGAAAACAATTTATAAAGCTAAGCCTGGACAAAGGAGGCAAATTTACCCTTCTTTGATTTTTTTTACTTCCATCTTAAACAATTATCTAAGGTTTGTGGTGAAAGGAGATTATGGGTAGAATACCATTTTTATTAAAATGTGATTTTTCCTAATTTGTTTCAAATCTCTCCTTTTAGGGTTAGACATTTCTTTCTATTGTACAACTTTTATCACACTTTTATGAATTATTTTAATTATTTGCTCATACATTATATAAAAAGTCAATTCTATCTTGTTAAGACCTCACTGTTATCCAATGCTTTAAAGAAGGGGTCTCAAACTCAATTTACCAGAGGTGGTAGGAGGCAAAGTCAGGGTGATCCTTAAGTGCAAAGTCAGTAGTAAGCCTTGAACATTGGAGTGTGTGTGACCCAAACAACTAAAACAAAACAAAACAAAAAAAGATTCCTCTATGCAGGGCTACAAAATGTTGTATGGAGGGCTGTTTGTGGCCTGTGGGCAGCGAGTTTGAGACCCCTGCTTTAAAGAGATCGCAATAATACAACCCCCAAAACAAAGCAGATATAAATCAAGGACATAGGTGATGACACATAAAATGTTTATGAAAAAGATACTTCAGAAATATATTTGGGAATAAGATAATGCCAGCAATGTATGATATAAAGAATAGAAGAATTTACTGTAAATTTATAGCTTGGCTTAAACAGTTGATAGATTTGTTAGTTGCAACTGGTATTGAGCATAAGATTCACTCAAATTATTGGGTAAATAAAAGCCAGTGCTGAGGTGAATCATGAATACTTTATTTTGATTATGTATCTGGGGGAATTTGTCCTGATAGAAATAACCACTCTCAATGTTGAAGATTCACAAGCAACTCTTTATTTAAGGTGATCCTAACCACATAGAAATCACTCAGAATTAAGAGATGTTAAGGTTGTAAGAAACATTTATGAAAATGTATGAAATGAGTGTCTACACAAACTGAAATCAAAACCTGTGACATCAGAACTAACATACTCTATTCAAATGACACATTGAGGCAATAGCCATAGCCAACAATATGAATAATAATTGGTCAAATCAAAATCATTCACGCATTAAATTAGAACATTTGTATTACAGTGCTTGAAGCAGAATATGCTTCTTATGCTAGATATATGAAAGGCACAATTGTGATATAGTCATTACCTGTACTCGAAATAAATTATAGCAGACACATTCTTAACCACTCTAGATCCTGGAACTAAGAGCATACTTTGAAAGAGTTTTCTAATTTTTATTTGCTCAAAAGTAATAACTTTCCCCCACATTTTCCTTTCTTAAATGATATCAATAAAGATAACTTTCCCTTAATTACTTTAGCAATTTGTATATTTTACTAAATCTTTGTTATTCCCTTGAAGTATTTCAAGCACAACTCTCTTAAAAAAATACACTCAAATTTTACCTAAATTGCAAGATTTATATTGTTTTCTTTTTGTTTTGTTGGTTTTGTGTTCAGTGATTACTTCTGGATTTGTGCTCAGGAATCATTCCTGAAATGCTCTGGGCCACCATTTGGGATGTGGAGGATGGAACCCAAATCGTTGCTGGCAAGGCAAACAACCTCAGCTATCCCTCTGGCCACAGATTTCTATCAATTTAAATGAAATGCATTTCTCTTTTGGAGATTTTTTTGTAATTCAACTATGGTATGCATCTGGAAAGCCAGCACTGTCTTATTCTCAGTATTTATTTACAATTACCAATGCTGCTTACAATGCAACCCTCTAGATACTATTGATGGTGCTACCTGGCAATCATTAGACATGGCCAGGATTAATTATTTTATATTTAAAAAAAACAATACTTGAAGTTAAGAAAATAACTAATCTAAAATTTATTTGTATTTTATTAATTAAAATTAAAATAACTAAATAGCTTATTAATGAATATAATTAAACTTATATCCCAAATAATTAATGAGCAATTAATAAATATGATATAAAATAGTTCCAGAATAAAACTGTAAAAGTCAGAAAGGAAGGAACAGAGCAATAGTACAGTAAGTTGGATTCTATCACAAGGTTGACCAGGTTTCAAAACACAGCACCAGTTTTGGGAGTTATCCCTGAGCTAAGAGTCAGGGGTCTTGAGCACCTCCAAAAAATATATACAGAAAAAAATATACAGAAAAGAAATGGCCACTGTAAAATGCCAATGAATTTTATATGACTCACAAATATGAAACTAGTCTAGAAATGGTAGGTTTTATTTTATGGAAGCAACCTAAATTAATCAATATATTGGTCATGATAATTAGCTTATTTTAAGTGGTATTACATTAGATGTTAATATATATTTGTATAAGTCCAAGCATGTATAATACTGATACATATAGGAAACACTATATATACAATTATTAGTTTTATTTATTTAATTTGGGAAGCCACACCAGGCAGTGATTGAGGTTTAACTCATGGCTCTAAGTTCAGAAATTATTCCTAGGCAGTGCTCAGGGTACCATAAATGCTGCATGAAAGCCAAACACTCTACTTACTACCCTTCTGACCCTAAGTAATTTGATTCATTAAGTATACATAAACAAAGACACACTTAAAGTGTAAGTGTATACACTTGTCATATATCAACTGCAAATTCTGAAAACTATAGAAGAAAGTCTAACTCATGATAGGGGATGGTCATTTTTATGATTAAAAAAGATGTCTTGTCTTAGAGTTTTCAACATTATCATCATCCCTAATGGTTCTCATGCACAAATAATGACTAAGGTTAACCAGTGACTCATTCAATATATGTGCTGATAAAGCATCTTAAATTAGTACTTTTGAATTCTTTAAATGCTTCAGAACTTGGTTTGCAAGACTATATGGAATAAATGTTTAAGCTACCCAGTGAATAGGGCTTTCTGTTTTATATTAAGTTAGTTACTATTTCTGGCATTTTTTGTTATGGCCTCTCAGTTTTCAATTTACAGGTTTTTATTATTTTATTTCAATATTCTTGTTAATAGAAATATTCACATTCCCGTTGATCATCTGTGCAGCTTAAATGGCTCATGTCTGCTCAATTTTTTCCTAAATTTTGATGAACTTGTTTTCTTAATATTGAGCTCTCTTAAGTTTATATATATATATATATATATATTTATATAAGTATGGTAGTTGTTAATGTGTATCAAATATTTTGTATGTAGATTGTTCTCGTCAAGTTGGATGTCATTTTTTGTTTGCTTATATTACTTGTTACATATAAAGTAAGTAGGGTACTATCATAAGGCTGACAAAGTTTCAATCCCCATAACCACTATGGTCTTCTAACCCATCTTAGAGTGATCCCTGAGCTCAGAGTCAGAAGTCATGAGCACCTTCTCAACAACTTAAGATTGTTGAGATAAGATTTTCATTATAGAATATTCCTGTTAATTTCTGGTGTATTCTTGTCTTTCTGTATTTTACCTCATTCATTTAGCCACTCTAGATTTATTTATTTTTTGTTTGGGAGCCATACCCTATGGCACTTAATTATAGGTCTCTGCTCAGAAATCACTCCTGGAAAGCTTAGGGGACCATATTGAGTGCCAGAAATCAAACCTGGGTCAGCCACATGTAAGGCAAATACATTACCCGCTGTGACATCACTCTATTCCCTATAATGTTATTTTAAATAATAAGGTGTCTAAGAATAAATTTAGCTAAGGAAGTAAAAGAACTGTACACCTAAATTTATGATGTTTTAAATGACATTAAACTTGTTATGTCCATACTTCTTATGGTGATATATCTGAATAATTAATACAATCCCCATCAAAATTTCAGCATCTTTCCTGTGTTAAAAAAACACCTAACCTGTCAGTTAATAGGGATTTTCAAGGGATCCTAAATAACAAAATCAGCCTTTCAAAAAAAAAAAATCAAAGAACTCATGCTTCCCTGTTTGAAAAGCTACAGTTTTCTAGATATAGAAAAGAATGAAATAGAATTGAGATTCCACAAATAAACCAATGAGTATGTAAATAGTTGTTTGCAGAAAGTGTGCCAACATTATTCAATGGGTGAAGGATAGCTCTTCACTAAATGATTCTAAAACAAGTGAATATCTCTATGCAAAGTAATGGAACCATACCAAACCCAGCCTCATATCATAAAGGAAAATAACTAAAATGTGACAGTATGCAAATAAAATGTATAGAACTCTTTAAAACTACAGGTAGATTCACAACTATATTTGGCATCAAATTATCATGCACAATACCCAAAATAATGAAAAACCAAATAGAAAAATAAACTGCTTGAAAATCTAAATTTTTGTTCTACAAAGGACATCATCAAAAAATTAAAGGATAACTCAGAAAGGGAGAAAATGTTTTTAAATATTTGCCAAGGATCATGAATATAAATAACTTTTACTATTCAACAGTAAAAAGCAAGCATTCACTTAGAACATGAAAGAAATAAAATTTTCTCTGAAAAAGGTACACAAAACTTAATTGGTAGAGTATATTTCTACCATGTAAAAATCCCTGAGTTTGATCTTAGGCACCCCAGACCCTTATAGTATCACAGGTGCTGACACTGTTTACTCCCCTCCACTGATCCATTAAGCACACACAACTGACTTGTGCACTGAATTGTGAGCCCTGCATCATAGCCATTAATAATTCTGACAATCATCTGCATTATTTGGTAAGGCCCCTAATAATAATAGAATGTATATAGGAGACATTTAAATATCTAAAAACTCAAATGGAAACCAATGTAAAATACATTTGAAAATAGTTTTTAATTAAACTTTTTTGAAGAACATTGTTTATTCAAATTTATTTATGAAAATGCTAAATTCTCAACTACTTCTCATGTCATTTACTCTAGAGATACCAACTTTAGAAACTATGATGTAACATCAAATTGAAGCTATCACCACTTTTATAATGTCAATCATTTTTCCTTAGTTTTACCAGAAATAATTTGTCTATGAATTGCATATATTTACTTATATTTAGTTTTATCTTATGTGGAGTTGTAGTTATCATCATCAGAGGAAAATTATTTACCCACAAAACTTCTCCTATACTTTTATAATCTCATATACATTTTCTATCCCTTCTCCAATTAATCATGTTCATATCTGTATAGTTTGTAAGTGAAGTTTAAGAAACTGAATTATAGAATATACATACTTGGTAATTAATACTATTTCACTTCAAAAATATCTTAGAGACTTATGTATATAGATATGCATAATATATGCATACTAATTATTTATTAAATTGATAAAAGAGAGAGCATTAATTTTATTTTAAACATTCATTTATTAAATGACATATAAGATAGTTAATCATTTCAGCAGTTATAAATAAAGCTTATATGTCATACATTTACCATGACCAAGTAGGTTTCATCCCAGGAATGCAAGGATGGTTTAACATCCGTAAAATAATCACCATCATACAACCTGAAAAACTCTGCCAAAAATCTTCTAGAAACAATAAATTCATATAGCAAACTGGCAGGTGACAATATTAACATACAAAAGTCAATGACCTTCTTAAACCTCAATAATGGTAGAGAAGAAATGAATACAAAATAAAAGAACAATCCCATTCACATTAGTGTCCGACAACTCAAATATCACATTAAATATGTGAAGGACCTATACAAATAAAAGTGCAAACCTTGCTTCAAGAAATAAAAGAGGAGGAGGAAGGAGATTTGGGACATTGGTGGTGGGAATGTTGCACCAGTGAAGGGGCATGTTCTTTACATGACTGAAACTCAACTGCTATCATATTTGTAATCAAGGTGTTTAAATAAAGATATTAATTTAAAAAATAAATAAAAGAGGACACACGAAAATGGAAACACATACCCTGTTCATAGATTGAGAGGATTAACATAATTAAAATGTCTATACTCACCAAGGCATTGTACAGTTTTCTGCAATCCCTCTAAGTATACCCATGGCATTCTTTAAAGAAGTAGATCAAAGACTCTTGGAATTCATCTGGAACAATCAACGCCTGAGAATAGCTAGAGATACCTTTGGGAAAAGAATTATAGGAGGCATCACTTTACCCAACTTTAAACTGTATTACAAAGCTATAGATATTAAAACAGCATAGTATTGGAATAAAGACAGATTCTCAAATCAGAGGAATAGACTATAATATTCAAAGAATGTGTTTCTCCAAGTTTGCCACCAAGTGGCATATTTTGCCACTTGCACATATTTTGCTTGCTCTATATTTTGTGCATAAATGTTGATTAGAGTCAGTACTTCTTGGTCTACTGTTCTCCTGATCAGTAAATAACGGTCTTCTTTTTTATTTCTCATAACAATTTCTTTATTTTATTAATATCTTTATTTAAACAACTTGATTACAAATATGATTGTAGTTGGGTTTCAGTCAAGTAAAGAACACCCTCTTCACCGGTGCAACATTCCCACCACCAATGTCCAAAATCTCCCTTCTCCCCTATGAATAGTCTTGAGGCTGAATATGATTTAGCCTGTTATAAGTATGGTTGTTCTGACATTTTTGTTTTTTAGTGGCTTGATTTCGATCATTTTATTCTGAGCCTGTATCTATTCTAATATCTTAAGTGTGTTTTTTTGCAAGCAGCAGATATCCAGTTTTTGTTTTCTGATTCAACCCTCTACTCTGTGTCTTTTAATGGGGATTTTAGCCCACTGACATTTATGGAAATTATTGAAAGAGAGGTTTGTTGTGCTGTTATATTGTATAGGGTTGTTGTTGTTTCAATTGGGTGTTTGGGTTATTTAGGTAATCTCTGAGTAGATTATTTAGAGTCTGTTTGGTTAGAGCAAATGTTGCAAGTTCTTTTTTTGTTTGAGAATGTTTTGGTCCTCCCTCCCAGGTAAATGAAAATTTTGCCTGATAGTGGACTCTAGGTTGGAAGTTTCATTCAGTAGTTTAAGCATCATTTCACTATCTCCAAGTCTGAATTATTTCAAATTAGAGATTGATTTGATTCTTATGTTCCTTCCTTTGTACTTGAGGTTTTTTTTTCCTCCCTTAGTACTTTAAAGAGCTCATTTCTCTCTTTTTTTGCCAAATAAATTACTATGTGTCTTGGTTTTGATCTATTAGGTTCTATTTTATTCAAAAACTCTTTTTGCCTCTTGATTTGTACAGGTGCCTCTTTCCAGAGGGTGGAGAAATTTCTGCTAATATGTTCCTCATTACTTGTTTTTCCCTTTTCCCATTTTCCTTCCCATTTGGTATTCCTATAAGCCATAGATTATTTTTTGTCTTCATTATTAAGTACCATACATTTTCTTCTAATATTTTGTCTTTCGTTTTTTGTTGAGACCCTTGGCTTGTATTTTGTCCTCAAGTTCATCCAGGCAATTAACTAAGTGTATAGTTCTGCTACTGTGACTACTAGCATGTTTTTTCAGTTCCCTCAGTTCCATTTGTATAGACTCATTTTTCTGATATAATTCTTCTTTGAGGATATATTTTTTGTCTATTTGTTGCTTAAGTTTTTTAGTTAGTGATTCTTTGAATTCCATTGCTTGGACATTAAATGCTGATTTTAGGTCCTTATCTATAAAATTCGTGCATTTTGGAGGACTTGGTTATTTATTAGTATTTCTCTCCATAGCCCCATATGCTTGTGCCTTTCTTAGTTTCCCCATTGTTCTTTGCATAAGGTGAGAATTTCAGCGTTTTTTTAAAGTAGTCTGTTTGATTGTGTAGGAGGTGCTTGGAGGTAGATCTATTTTAGGGTTTATTTATTTGAGGTGCACAAGTTAACCCAAGTATGGTAGAGGTGTTAGAGTCTAGTTAGTTCTGTTTGGAGACTATATATCTTCAAAGGAAGAAAAAAATTGAGCCTGGTCTGCTAGGACTGTCTGGTATAGTCTTAAGTGTCAACGGGGTTTGTAGCACAGTGAGATTATGGCCAGAGTGTACATACAGCCGGCAGCATCTGAGGCACAGTGATGGAGTACCTTGCATGTGGTCCTGCGTCTCTCTCTTTCTTACACACACACCTGGACCTACAGGTCTCTCTGCCCTCTATAAACAATGAAATAAATCTTTCTCTCCCTAAAATAAATGAACAATACAACCACAGTAGCAGACTTAAGACTTCAAACTTGAATAAAAAGACTCTTAGATTTTCTCTCCACTCTTTCTCTCTCCACCCACTCTCTTGGCTACAATGTAGATAGGGTGAAAATGCTGAATTGGGCTATAAGTAATTGAGACACATTGGTGGAGGGTAGAGGGTACATTGATGGTGGTGAGTTATGTACATTAAAATAATAAATGTTAATGCTATCGTAAACAATAGTTAATTAAAAGCAGAATTAAATATTATTACAAATGACATAAAAGAAATCATTTTTATATGAGTATATATATATATATATAAGAACACTCAAGGTGTTGCAAATAAAGTAATGAAAAACTCAGGTACAAAACTGGCATAGATTTGTACAGAAATTTCAGCAAAAGACACAGAAGAATGGTCTATAAGTACTGAAACAATATTTAACATTATTGATTACTAAGAAAATGCAGATTTCAAACATAATGAGATACAATGGTTCATTCATTATAGTTAATATTAAATTAATATAATAGCTAATATTATAGTTAATATTAAAATACTGATGGCCAAGTTTTGTTGAAAATGTGGGTGACAATTTTTCAAATATTGCTATTAAAGAGGAAATGGGAACAACTTGATCTAAGAGCAAGCTGTCCTTCCTTATCAGCCAGCAATAAGACAAAATCAGAAAACATGTCACCCTTTGATCTGTGCAAAAGCCAAGATCGCTATATACT
>PVKC010032381.1:0-14270 GCA_004027635.1 Crocidura indochinensis | reverse complement strand
CATGGAGCCAGGAGTAACCCCTGAGCACTGCCGGGTGTGACCCCCCCCCAAAAAAAAACAAAAAAGAAAGTAATTCCAATGGTGTAATTAGAACTCACTCCTAATGGTGCTTGGGAATCATATTTTAGTAGTTAACAAACCTGAGAATCCAGCATGTGGATATTGCATATTAACCCTGTTAAGGGTCCGAGAAAGGCCACTGCCTCAAATAAAGACCATCAATCTTCAGAGAATGTGACAAAAAATCAGGTTTAATGATTCCAGTTAGCTAGGGCAACTGGATCTGTCATGCACACTGAAACTGGAGGCCCAGAGCAATTTAGGGAAATACCTTTTAAAGGCTTAAGGGGATTTTGAAGGGAAGGTTGATATGGAAAGTAGGACTTATAGAATGCACCAATCTCTTGAACGGCCCAAACAACATATTCAATCTGTTGACATTACTGGGGAAATTCCAGAGCAAGAGGGTGGAGAACAAGAGTGGGGGTAAAAAAAATGCAGAAGCTTTCAACATAACAGGCATTTACATTTTATCACTTAATTGAATTATTGTTAATGCCTTCAACTATTATCTGTCAAACTGCACTACCTTAACACTAAATACTATTTCACTTGATTCTACCTTAACAACCGTTGTGCTGTCTCTCCAGTACCTCCACTTCTAATCTTTATTTTATTTTTGCAGGACTGAAGATACAGTAGCTGTATAGGGAAGAATTCTTTATAGATGATAGCAAAAATAGATGTGTTCTGTATATGAGTATGAATAGCATATATTCACTTAAGGCATAAGAAATGCTTATTTAGATGCCACAAACTCAGTCCATCTTAATGTCATTTGAACTATATTGAGAACTAAGGAGATTGTCTACCGTTTTTGAATTAAGAAAATATTTTCATATGTTTAAGTCAGAGTCCTTATAACATCATCATATTCAGAGTTGTTAGTTACATAAATTTGGGCTAATAGATTTTCATTACATTTTTACTTAGAAAGGGATGAAACATTTTATTAATAAATCATAATGAGATAAAGACATCTAAAACAAAGAAAACAAATGCTTTGCAGTATGGTAAAGAAATATCTGAATTAAATTGAAACACACATTTGCAAGATAAAATTACCTGTTCTTGAAAAAGTGTACCTTAAAGAAAAAAAAACACACTCAAGTTGTCCTGGAAGACTGGCATTTATATATCAGATTATCTGAATAGCAGCAGTAGGAAAGGAAAAATAAAATAAAAGATTAAGAGCTAATTAAAATCAGAGCTATACTTTTTAAAGAAAACTTAGAACCAAGAGGAGTAGATAAAACAGATATAAGAAAACACTTTCATTTCTAATTGCCATTTGAGAGGAAGACCAGAAAGTAAGCCTTAATGATAAAATAGAATTCACTGAGTTAACAGCTTTCCTCAATGCTAAATGAGTAAAATTTAAAAACAAATATTGTCCTGGACAAAGTGAACTTGTGATATATATCAATATATTAGTAATGTTTATTATTTTTTAAATTTATTTATTTTAGCAATAATATTTATTCATAGTGAATTTGAATATTGCCTCAGTAATCTATCTACTGATCATGTTTGATGCTTTTTTTTTGCTTTCAATTAGAATTTCTGGAAAAGTGTCTATATTTACATATTTTCCACCCTCTTCTTAGTCTCTGTTTTATATATGTTATAGTATAGAATCTGGAGTCTTTCTGAGGGGAAATCAGTATAGAATTTTTAATTTTCTGCTTTTACTTATATCCAAAGACATGACACATTTAAAATTCTATGGTAACAACAATGCAGATGAGTTTCAAAAACCACAATTTTGAGTAAAGAGAATCAGACATATCAAAGAATTCATTGTATATTTCCATATATTTTAAAACAAGAAAAAATAAGATAATAGTGACAAATTTAAATGGAGTTTGCCTCGAAATAGATTCAGCTATTGCTTAGGATGGTGAAGGAAGAAAATTTCTACAAAAAAGAATTTTCCAGTGTTTTATCAGAGTGGTGGTTTAAAGGGGGATGTGTATTTATCAAAGTGCATAGGCTATTATAATTTTTAAAAGCTGATATTTAATGCATATTATACTATAAGAAATCTAAAATATATTTTAGAACTTGACACAGAGCAAACTATAATTTTTGGCTTGTGCTAAAATGCTATTCCCCATAGAACTCAAATATCTGCATATCTTGGACTTGAAGAACTATCCTTTGTTCCAGACTAGTCAATAAGAGGTCAGAAATTTTTCTTAATTTCTATTTTTTTAACAACAATTTTAAAATAATTCTCTTCCCTTTCTCTGTTGTTGGATAAAAGGGGGAAAGGGAGGTGCTTTCACACTCATTCTTCGTTGTGGTGCTCATATACTTAGCAATAGTACTCCCCTAGGTTTCTCATTTCTTAGTTATGGTACACATATTCTAGTTGAAGCAGATTACTGTGAGACTCAAACATGTGCTCACATGCCTGGTAATGATGCTCACACATCCTTTAGTTGCGGTGTTTTCACACATCTGGCTATAGAATGGAATTTGCACACTGTTATGTCACCAGGATTTCCAAATAGCAGAGTTACTGGCACAATACTCTGAAAATCAGTGCTGTGCCAAAAATTCAACTCAAAGCTTCACATTTACAAGGAATGGACTTTTGCCTATCCTTGTTCTTCTAAATTCCTTCAAGATGGTTTCTCCTTTAGGGCCAATGTTCTTCCTTGAACACATAATTCTATTGCTCTTGCTTATTTCTAAGTCTCTAGGCTTATTTTTCCACTTTGCAGAAGCTCGTTTTTCTTTCGAATAGTATTTTTCTTTCTTTTCTTCCCTCATGTCTTTTCTAAGTTTTATTCAATAAGAGCAACCTAGTTTCACTGATATTTTAAAATTCATACATAAATGTATTTGGACCTCTTCTAGTCCAGCTAAGTTTTCTTCAAGCTAGCTCATTACTTTTTGGTTTTTGGGTCACACCCGGCAGCGCTCAGGGGTTACTCCTGGCTCCATGCTCAGAAATTGCTCCTGGCAGGCACGGGGGACCATATGGGGCACCGGGATTTGAACTGATGACCTTTTGCATGAAAGGCAAACGCCTTACCTCCATGCTATCTCCCGGGCCCTCATTACTTTAATGAGACAAATGCTTATGGAGTGAAATGACAGTTTTATCATGTATTATTATATATCATGTTCAGAAGGGTATGGTTTAAATGTATACTTGTTTACATGCAGGTTTTGTAATAAAAGGTATGGGAGTTGTCCTCTGGTTCAAAGTATGGAAAGCAAGAAATGGTAGAAAAATATATATGTTCATTCATAGCTTACTCTTCTTGGTCTCTGGTTTGTGCCCAGTTGGATCTATGACAGTTTAAAGGTCTGAGGAGGAGTTTGGAAAGAGATTGAACAAGAAAGATTGATGGAGAGGAGATGGCTGAGGAACAAGGTATAAAGCAGGGCTGAATAGGGATCCAGCGTAAATGGTTTATAGGCTACACATGTGGTTAATAGGGCAAGAATAAAGTTGATATCTCCTGGAATCTGTCTGTGGATAATTTCCTCGCCGCTACCTGGAACTGTAGACCCACTGGCTGAAGGAGGTTGGAAACACGTTGTCCTGGCCCAGAGGAGAAAGGCCTCCATCCACCAGCCAAGCCATTCTAAGGCTTTGTTTTTTACTACAAATTATCGCCAAAATTATGCGAACAATACCTTAGATATTGGGTCTAGTAACATGCTTTACTTGCATGTGACTGACACATATTTGATCCTTTTCACCTCATATGGTCTCTTGAGCCCTGCGAAGAGTGGATCTTTGAGCTCAGAGCCAGAAGTCAACACTGAACACTGCTGAGTGTGAACCTCCATAAAATATAGAGACATATATCATAATAAAAACCACATCGGGGCCCGGGAGATAGCATGGAGGTAAGGCATTTGCCTTTCATGCAAAAGGTCATCGGTTCGAATCCCGGTGCCCCATATGGTCCCCCGTGCCTGCCAGGAGCAATTTCTGAGCATGGAGCCAGGAGTAACCCCTGAGCACTGCCGGGTGTGACCCAAAAACCAAAAAAATAAAAAAATAAATAAATAAAATAAATACATAAATAAATAAATAAAAACCACATCAATTATATGCTTATTCTTTTGTCTTAATCATGGAGCTTTGTGCACATTTACTTTCTAATTCCTACTTAAATACCAATTGTATCTATTATATGTATATATTATATTCATATGTAATAATAATGAAGATATGTAATGATTTATCCAGCATACATATACATCAACATGATAATGAAATTTTTTTTTTGGTTTTCGAGTCACATCTGGCAGCGTTCAGGGGTTACTCCTGGCTCTAAGCTCAGAAATCATTCCTGGCAGGCTCAGGGGACCATATAGGATGCCGGGTTTTGACCACCGACATTCTGCATGCAAGCAAATGCCTTACCTCCATGCTATCTCTCTAGCCCTGATAATGAATTTCTATAACAACTTAGCTATTCTCTTAATTTCATGATGCAACAGAACCACAGAAGTGTTAGATTGCCTCAAGTAGTACCAGAGTTCAGGTTTTCATTGTTGTCTATTTAATTTTAAAGCCTGCAATTCTTATATCACTACAACTGTAGCAGAATGAATGGAGTGCAAAATATTTACTAATTATAAACACATATAAAACTCACTATTTCTAATTGCTCCCAAAATTTTGTTTACATTCATATATTATTTTCCTTATAGAAAATGCAAAACTGATTTTCTGTATCTCATCTTTTTATCCATACTTCTCTAGTTTCACCTCTTTTGTTTTCAAAGTGAAAACTGCATTTTTTAAACAATAGTTTGCCTAGCTCAATATCCTGCTTTGCTCCACTGCACATAGTCAGGTGAGCTTTGATAATAATTTTATCATATAGTTTCTCCAAATCATAGTTTTTCTTTTCATAAAAATGACTTTGCTGGGCCTGGGAGATAGCATGGAGGTAAGGCGTTTGCCTTTCATGCAAAAGGTCATCGGTTCGAATCCCGGTGCCCCATATGGTCCCCCGTGCCTGCCAGAAGCAATTTCTGAGCATGGAGCCAGGAGTAACCCCTGAGCACTGCCAGGTATGACCCAAAAACCAAAAAAAAAAAAAAGAAAGAAAAACATGACTTTGCTTTATAATTGGAAAAATGGTATATCGAATAAAGAAATCTAAAACCCAGTTATATATTATCCTGTAATAAGCATATAATAAAATTTGAAAAAGGAAGGACAAACCCAGTAAGTATAAATGAAATGGAAAGATTTACCTAAAATTCCAAATCTCTTACACAAGATCTTTGAAATATATACAGTAGTAGTTAAATTTTGTTTGTTTTTGAGCCACACCCAGCTAGTATGTACTCCAGGCTCTTTTTTTAGTGATTATTTATGGAAGAGCTGGGGGACCATATGAGGTGTTAAGGATCATACCCAGGTTGACTCCATACTAGGCAAGAGTATTACAAACTGTATTATATCTCTAGGTTGATTATAATAAATTTATATGATTTTCTTTTATTTCCTTCATAACAAATTATATAAGTTTTATATTCAATAAACCTATATTCTCTCTTGAAAATTTTCAAAGAGATAATGATATGTCTCACTCAAATGCAAGACTGACATCTCCCAAAGAACTGATAATGGGGAGCTGGGATAAACCAAGTAAGTTAAGCCCTGCCTTGCAGGCATGAGACTGAAATTTCCACTCTTAAAAATGCATATTCTTTTTAATTTGTGTTGTCTGCACTTCTCCTTATGGTCTCCAGCACTATAACAAAGTATGTCATCTCAAATGAACTATATCCAAGGACATGCATGGTACACTGAAAATAAGTGTGCAACCCTAAGCCATTGCAACAATATCACAGCACATGAAAGGGGGGCAAGAATAACAGAAAAGAGTAATAAAACAGAATTATAGTTGATTTTCAAATAATGGGTATGTGAAATGATCGATAAATCACTGAGAACATTTGAGAAAATATACAATAAACATGTAATGAGGAAGTAATTAATATTTGCCTCCTCTTTCACATTGAAACATTACTCAGCAATAACATTTATACATCAACTGATTTCAAATGCCACATACAATTAATTTTAAATATCTATTTCAATTTGTTATAGAGAAGAATTTACAGAACTTTAATTGGGAATGGTTAGATCCCCCGGCATCCCAAATGGTCTCCTGAGGTAGGAGTGATTTTTGAGCACATAGCCTTGAGCAGGGGTCTTCAAACTTTTTAAACAGGATGCAGTTCAATGTCCCTCAGATAGTTGGAGGCCGGAGTATAGAAAAACAAAAACTATGAACAAATTCCTATGCACACTGCATATATCTTATTTTGAAGTGAAGAAACAAAATGGGAACAAATACAGCATGTGGCCTGTGGGCCATAGTTTGAGGACCACTGGCCTGGAGTAACCCCTGAGATCCACAGGGTGTAGCCCAAAAAGCAAATAAAAAAGATAAGAAATTGATATTCAGCTGCACATCTGAGGTAAATAACAAAACAAAGAAGGCCAGTAATGACAGAAAAATGGCCTTCATCAGAGAGATCCAGAGCCTTTTGATCTCCACTGATTTATGAACAAAGTTTTGACTCATCTCAATTATAAAATGCATGACTTGTTTCCCTGATTCATGTAGTAAAAACAAATCTTTTCTTTCTTTATACTGAAATGGAAATAATTGGAAATAAAGATACAAACCTAGTCATCTTTGCCTGAATATTTTCTTGCTTTCTTCTGATTTGCAGCAGTGCTTTGTTTTTATGTTACATTTCTATGATCTTTGCTATTTCCATACACAATTAAAAAAAAAACCTCTGCTGTTGTATTTTCCTACTTTTGCCAACTCCTGGAGATCTTTGAAGAAACTACACAGAAAAATGCATCAAACTGTAATTAATAAAAATTTAACTCATTTTGAAAGGCAAAAAAAATTGTGATGTTATGTCTTCTAAAAGAAAATTTGCACAAAACTGACAACTACTATGTACTGATGTAAAAAGTCTTATTGCAAAGCACAGGGAAAATATATGAACCAGAGAAACAACAGAATCACAAGAACCTGTGCCATCTGAAGAGCTAAAAAAGTTTGGTAAATATGAGAAAATATATAAACCCATCAGAGAGGACGTCAAATCACTCAAAATGCTCCATAAAGTCATTTGAACAAATTGATATAATACCTTTATTTAAACAACATGACTGCAAATATTTTTTTGTATTTGGGTTTCAAATATAGAAAAGAATACCCGTCTCACCAGTACAACCTTCCTAAGACCAATGCTCCCAGTTTCTCCCCCTCCCTTGCCTGTATTTGAAACAGGCATTCTATTTCTCACTCACTACCATTGTCATGATAGTCATTAGTATAGTTATTACTCTAACTGTACTCATAAATCTTTGCTTTAAGTTTCATATTGTGGGCCGGTCCTTCCAGCCGTCATTTCAATAGTCTCTGTGTATGATTACATTAATGTATTTTATTTTTCTTAAATCCCAAAGATGAGTGAGACTATTCTGTGTCTACTTCTCTCCCTCTGACTTATTTAACTCAGCATAATAGTTTCCATATCAATTCATGTACAGGAAAATTTCATTACTTTATTTTTCCTGATGAATGCATAGAATTCCATTATGTATACATACTATGATTTCTTTAGCAACTTATCTTTTGTCAGGAGCTAGGCTGTTTCCAGATTCTGGTTATAGTAAATAGTGATGCAATGCATGTAGGTTTTAAGAAGGCATTTTTGTATTATGTTTCTATATTCCTAGGGTATTTCCCAAGGAGTTATATAGATGGAGCATATGGGAGCTCAATTTAGTTTTTTTTAAATATCCATATTATTTTTCAGAAAGACTAAACTAGATGACCTCCAACCAGCAGTGAATGAGGCTTCTTTTCTCTCCACATCCCTGACAGCACTCATTTTGTGTGTGTGTGTGTGTGTGTGTGTGTGTGTGTGTGTGTGTGTGTGTGTGTACGATGTGTGCCAATCTCTGTGGCCTAAGACAGTACCTTATTGTTGTTTTGATTTGAATCTCCTTGATTATTAGTGGTGCGGAGCACTTTTTTCATGTGCCTTATGGTCATTTGTATTTCTTCTTTGAGGTAGTGTCTGTTCATTTATCTCCTCATATTTTCAATGGGTTAGATTTGTTTTTCTTTTTAAGTTCTGTCAGTACTTTGTGTATCTTAGATATGTGCCCCTTATCTGATGGGGCACCCACTGTGTGGGTGGCCATTGTATATGAGTCATTATTTCCCTTGAGGTGCAGAAGATTCTCAGTTTACTGTAATCCCATTTGTTTATCACTGCTTCCACTTGTTTGAACAGTGATGTTTCTTCTCTGAAGAAGACTTTAGTCTCAATGTCATGGCATGTTTTATCTGTTTTACATGTTCTACCTTATGGTTCTGAGACTAATATAGAGGTCTTTAATTCATTTTTATTCTACCTTTGTGCATGGTGATAGATGGAGGTCATAGTGTGTTAATGTGCATGTGGTTAACAAGTTGTCCCAACACCATTTATTGCTCCATTTTACTTTTCTTGTTACTTTATCAAAGATTAATTGAGTGTATCTCTGGGAAACAATCTCTGCATACTCAAATCTATTCCATTGATCAGAGGGTCTGTCTTTTTTTCATTACGCACTTTTTAAATGATTATTTGTTTGTAGTGCAATTTAATGTTGGGGTAAATAATGCTTTCCATCTTCTTTTCCTAAAGGTTGATTTAGTTATTGGTTCAAATGAATTTCAGGAATGTTTGATCAAACTCTTTGAAGAATGTCAAAGATTCCCAATAAAATCCTTAGAAGAATTACATTAAGTCTATACAATGCTTTGAGAAGTATTGCCCTTTTAATTATGTTAATCCTCCCAATCATAAACAAGGTATGTGTCTTCATTTTCTTGACCAGCTTTTATTTCTTTAAGCAGTGTTTTGTAGTTTTATTTTTATAGGTTGTAAACCTCTTTAGTTAAGTTGACTCCAAGGTATTTGAGTTTCGATGGCACTAATATGAATGTTTTTAAATGTCCATTACTTACCTATCTTTATTTGTGTATAAGAAGGCCATTCATATGTTTTGTTAATTTTGCAACCTGCCACATTGCTATATAAATCTATTGTTTTAGAAGCTTTTTGGTAGAGTCTTTAGTGTTTTCTAAATATAGTAGCATGTCATTTGCAAACAGTAAGAACTTGACTTTTTCCATTCCCTGCTGGATGCCCTTAAAATTCTTTTCTTGCCTAATTGCTCTGGCAAGTATTTCCAATATAATGTTAAATAGGAGTGGAAACAGGGGACAACCCTATACTGTACCAAATTTTAGAAGAAAGGCTTTTAGTTTATCTCCATTAAGAATAATATTTGCCTTTGACTCATGGTAATTGGCCTTGACTGTATTGAGAAAAGTTCCTTCTATTCCCATCTTGTTGAGAGTGTTTTTAAATAAATGGGTGTTAGAAGTTATAAAAATGCTTTTTCTGCATCTATTGATATGATCATATGATTATATATATTTTTGATTTGGTGTGTCACGTTGACTAATTAAGGTATGTTAAACCATTCTTGCATTCCTGGAATTAAACCTGCTTTTTTATATTGTATTACCTTCTTGATGAGGCTTTGTATTGTATTTGATAGAATTTTATTGGGAATCTTTGCTTCTGTGTTCATCAGGATATCTATATGTATTTTTCTTTTTTACATTATCTCTACCTGTTTTTGATATCAGGTTATATTCTATTCATAAAGGTTATCTTCTATTCATATTTGGGAGTATTTTATTTCTTTAATTTCATGGAAAATCCTGGAAATTATTAGTAATACTTCCCATGAAAAGTTTTAAAAAATTTGTCAATGAATCTATTTGGGCTTGGGCTTTTATCTTGTAGAAGATTTTGATTACCATTTTAATTTCCTCAATAGGGCTGGGTCATTTTAGATATGCTAGATCATCCTGATTCAGCTGTGGAAGATTATGAGAATCCAAAAACTAATCTATTTCTTTACAGTTTCTCTTGTTTTTGGCATAGAATTTTTCAAATTAGTCTTTGATTACTCTTTAAATTTCTGTGCTATCTATAGTTTTCTCCTACATTCATTTCTAATCAGATTTATTAAGTTTCTGTGTGTGTGAGAGTTAACTAGTGGTTTATCAATCTTGTTTATTTTTTCAATGAATCAACTTTTGTTGATCTTTCAGATTGAATTATTGAACTTCCACTTCATTGATTCTATTATAAGCTTTGATATTTCCTAATGTCTACCTATTTTTGGTTCCTTGTGTTGATCATTTTCTAATTTTACAATAAGTGTCATTAAGTAACTTACATAGGCTCTTCGTCTTTCATTATCTGTGCTTGCAAAGGTATAAATTTTTTATCTTAGTACATCTTTTGATATGTCCCACAAATTCTGTTTATATGTGCCTTCATACACACTTGTTTCCAGGAATGTATTTCTTTTCTGATTTTATCTCTGACCCACTGGTTATTCAGTAGTGGGCAGTTTAATTTTCAGGAGTTAAAATTTTCTTCTGTACCACTCTGCAGTTCACTTTCTTTTTCAGTGTGTTGTGATCTGAGAAGGTAATCTGTAAAGTTTTAATTTTGACTTTATACAGGTATATCTTATGGGCCAGCATGTGGACTGTACTATTTTTGGATATATATATATATATGTATATATATATATACATATATATGTAGAATATATTAGGGCACTTTCTTTCTTCCAATTTTCCTGTCAGAGCTTCTATATTCTTGCTGAGTTTCAGCCTGGTTGATTGATGAAATTTTATAGTGTTGTATTGAGGTCTCATACTATTATTATGTTCCTATTAATGTCTTCTTTCAGATTTGTCAACAATTGAATTAAATATACTCTGGGAGTATATGCTTAGGAGTGGGAATACTTCTTGTTCTATATACTCTTGATTATTACAAAATGTCCATCTTTGTCCCTTATGACTTTTTTAAGACTAAAGTTAGTGTCACATGATATTAATATTGTCTTTCCACTTAAGTGAGTTGTTTGCTTCGATGTTTGTCCTCCAACCTTTGATTTATAAGATTATATTTCTTCTGACTATTCAAATTTTATTTTGTAGGCGGCAGAATTTTGGATTCAGATTTTTTTAATTCATTTTGACACTCTATTTTTTAACTTGTGTATATTGTCAATTGACATTGGGAAATAATTTTCATTGAATTCAGTGTCCTCTTTATATAGAACTTTGATGTGTCTCTTGGTCATTCTTGTCTTAAAATAGAACTTTAAGTTTTTCTTTTAAGACTTTTAAAGCTTCTGAGATGTTGTTTATCCATAAAGCTATATATGCTGCCTTCAAACCTAAACATGAATCTGACTGTGTGCAGTATTCTAGGCCAAGACTTTTGTCTCATTGATTTTTGTCTCTATATCCCACCACTCTCTTCTGGCATTGAAGGTTTCTTGTGACTGGTCTGCTCTAAACCTTAAGGATGTTACATTGAATGTAATTTTCCTTTTTTGATCTTGCTGCTTTCAGTATTATCTCCCTGTCTATGGAATTCATCATTGTGACTAGGATGTGTACTGTGGTTCCTTTTTTGAGGACGTCTCTTTTAACTTAATTTGGGCATATAGTATTTGGTTGCATGCAGTCTTGACCTTTGGCAGTTTCTCCGAAATGATGTCCTTGATTGTTGATTATTCCTGGGAATTTTCTTCCTGGGTTTCTGGAATTCAAATGATTCTTATGTTGTTTCTGTTGAGTTTATAAAAAGACTTCTATTTTCATCTGTCCATATTCTTAGAGGAATTTTTCTATTGCCTGATTATTTTCTTTAAACTTTTTCCCAATGTCTTCTGTTGTATTGAGTTATTATGCATCTCAGCCTCCAAATCACTGATTCTGTCCTCGGCTGCCTTTATTTTGTTGGAGAGGCTTTACAGTGAGATTTTTATTTTGCCTAATAAGTGTTTCAGTCCTTTTATTTCGGTTTGCAGTTTTCTCATTTCTATCTCATATCTCCTTAATTTTTATTTGTTCATTCAGCTAGATTCATGCTTTTATGAAAGGAAATCGAATGCTCAAGACCTGCTATGGCATTTACAAACTTTTAGGGGAGCTCAGCCCACCTGATGTATCCTCAGATTTTCCTGGCGGGGAAAACTGAAATAAATCCCATACGGTTCCTCAAAAGGCCCGCTGTGGATGCCTTTTCCCCCTGCGTGGATGGTTGAGAAATTTCCGAAGAGATGCTTGGCATTACATTTTTGGTCATTATTTCGCTATCTCTCCTTTGTAAATCTCAGGCAAAATTGTGGCTTCTATCAAATAATTTGGCTCAGAAATTCCAGCACCAAAGATTACTAAGATAACCCCTATTTCTGGTTAATATTTAGAACCTAAACACAATGCTTTTTTTCTCTTTTCCAAATATGTCCTTTCAGATGAAGCTTCTGGTAATCAAGGGCGAAGCCTCAAAGCTGACCCCGGGCTATTGACTTCCCTTTAGAAATATGGAAACGCGCTTTAGGGGATTTGGCTCCTTCCTTTACTTGACCTCAAAAACAATAGATTCCCAACCCATAAAGATCAAATCTCTAGATAATTCCTACTTCCTCCTAACCCTTGTTTTGCATTTGAGGTTGGTTCTTAAAAACTGCTCTGAGTGTTACCTTTTCTTTTGCAACACAAAATTAACTTTCCTTTGTCATTGTAAACACCCTTCACTGAACCTGTGACTGGCTTACCCCTATAAAATCCCATGTTTGGAAAATGAACTTGTCTCACTCCTACCAGAAGATGTGTTGACCCCACATACTCTGTGTGTGGTCATTTTTTTCAATATTTTTCCATATGTTGGCCCAGGCAACCCACTCTCCCTGAAGTGGATTCACGGAAATTCCACTGGTGCTGTAAGACGGAAGCCACTTGCAACAAGACCTATTAGAAAAAACTTCATGGCATAGACTTCTCTTTTTTAATTAATATCTTTATTTAAACACCAAGTTTACAAATATGATTGTGGTTAGGTTTCAGTCATGTATAGAACACCCCCCTTCACCAGTGCAACATTTCCACCACCAATGTCCCAAATCTCCCTCCTCCCCTCTCAATCACTGCCTGTACTCTAGACAGGCCTTCTACTCCCCCATTCATTCACATTGTTATGAGTTCTCAATGTAATTATTTCGCTAACTTCACTCTAAACTCTTTGTGGTGAGTTTCAGAATGTGAGCTAAAAATTCCAACACTTTTATAATTTCTTTAAAAATTATTGCAAGACTGTCTTTTATTTTTCTTAAAACCCATAGATGAGTGAGAATATTCTGCACCTATCTCTCTCCCTCTGATTTATTTCACTCTGCAAAATAGATTCCATGTACATCCATGTATAGAAAAATTTTGACTTCATCTCTCCTGACAGCTACATAATATTCCATTGTGTATATGAACCAAGTTTCCTTAGTCATTTATCTGTGGAAGGGCATCTTGGTTGTTTCAGATCTTGCTATTGTAAATAGTGCTGAAATGAATATAGATGTGGGAAAGGGATTTTTTCATTGTATTTTTCTATTCGTAGGGTATAACCCTAGGAGTGGTATAGCTGGATTGTATGAAAGCTCAATTTCCAGTTTTTGGAGGAATCTCCATATTCCTGTCCATAAAGGTTGGGTTAGAGGGTATTCTCACCAGAAGTAAATAAGAGTTCCTTTTTCGGTCCAAGATGAGGATTCAAGGGAAAACACTCCTCTTTCTGCCTGTCTGCCTGTGTCTTTGAATACTTAAGGTCTCTCAAGCACCCCCAAAAAACTGCATTCTGAAGCTCCCTGTAAGTAACTTGGCTGTGGGGGTCGCCATCAAATAAGCTGAGCTCTCTGGTTTGTGGAGGCACCACCCTGCTGTGCCTTTATCCACGCTGAGGACATCAAGGGAAACCACTCCTGCTCTGCCTGCCTATAAACTAGTGGCAACAGAAGAGCACGACTGCTTCGCTTCGTGGCTGCGCACTCTTTCTAACCAATAAACCCCATCACAACACACAGGAAAAACCACACTACTAGAGCAACAATGCGGAAAGCTCGTAGGCAAACACTAGGCACTGAGAATGAAGATGATGGCTTGGACGACCCTAAAAATCACAATCATGTGCTTAACTCTAGGATAAGGAATTTAAAATAGAAATATGGAATATGTTTGTAAAACTCCAAGAAAGCATAGATC
>PVKC010032380.1:0-14263 GCA_004027635.1 Crocidura indochinensis | reverse complement strand
TTGCTTATCCAGAATTAGTGAACTTTTTCTTTCTTTTCTCAGCTCTTGATCCATAGATACATACATACATACATACATACATACATACATATATACAGACATAGTCCAAACAGAAGTTAGCTATAATTTAGAACAGTGATTCTTCACTGGGCACAGATCTGCCTGTCAGACCTCTTTGCACTCTCATGCACACCCCCAATTACAAACATGTGGCAGTATCTTCGGACATATTTTCTTGTCACAACTGTGACAGTGCCACTAAAAATTGATAAACACCCTCATTGTATAGGACAGTCCTCAGCACAAAGAATTATCTGACCTCAACTTCAAGAGATCTGAGATTGCAGAAGTTTGACTTAAAGTGAAATGAAGCACATTTTTCTACACCTGTTATTTTCCTGCCTTTCTTATCCTTATTCCTGGTTTGGAGAGTAAAGGTTGAAGTGATTTAAAAGGAGAATCTGACTTTAGGAACAATTTTCTTTCCTGTCCTTTTTCTTCTGACAACTCAGCAGTAAACACCTAATCTGATACTATTTGTTCTTTTTTTTTTTTTTTAACATTATCTTTATTTAAGCATTATGATTACAAGCATGGTTATACGTTGGGTTTCAGTCATAAAAAAGAACACCTCCCTTCACCAGTGCAACATTCCAACCACCAGTTTTTTTGGGGACCAGTTACACTAGCATTCTGGAGGGGGGGAGGAAGGAGATATGGGATGCATGCTGTGAACAGGGGTGGAGGGAGGAAGGCACTGGTGGTGGGATTGCCGCTCATTTATTGTTACTATGTTCCTTAAATATCACTGTGAAAGATTTGTAATTTACTTTGGCCAGAATAAAAAAATGTCCTTGACCTTTGACTGTTTTATCAACAGACTGGGCCAAGAGCAATACATTTAAATAATCCTCCCTCTTAAGGTTGGATGACTGCTTCTCTAGATGGCCACTCCACATTCCAATGTTGGCATGCCTTGCTACTTAGAGCTAAGTATCTAATATGTACATGCGTACACAATAATATTTTTATCATAGACTTTCTGGCCACAGATTCTTGTTTTTAATTCTTTAATCTATTATATTGGTTGAGGTCTTCACTGTTTATGCTGCTCATCTTTCGTTCTTATATTTCCATTTTTTTAAAATTACTTTTTGTAAGTACCATAGTTCCAGAATTGTTCATGATTGAGTTTCTGCCATAGAATATACAACACCCTTCACCAGTGCATTTTCCCTTTCATCAGTGCCCCAGTTTCCTTCCCACCCACCCACTCCTGCCTGCTTATGGGGCAGGCATTCTCTCTCTGTCTCTCTCTCTCTTTCCTTTTTCAATCTCTCTCTTTCTCTCTCCTTTCTCAATCTCTCTCTCCTTTTCTCCTTTTTAACACTGGTTTTCACTATTGTTAATGAAGGGTTACCATGCATGTCACTTTATCCCCTTTTCATAACCAGCACTTGTCCAAAGTGATGGATTCCAACTATAATTGTCATAGTGAACCCTTCTCTACCATAACTGCACTCACCACTCTTTGTGGCAAGCTTCTTACCATGGTTTGGTCCTCCTGGCTCTCATCTCTATTGCCTCTGTATTTTTTACCATACTATCTTTTATTGACTATAACAGTCATTGCTAATTTTGCTTCATTTATGTCACCTTTTTTTCTAATCTACATTATAAAATAACACACCAAAATTGTTATATTTTAAGAGAAATTACTTTTTTACTATATGTTACATCTATTCTGATTTATTTGTCACTCTATTTGATGGAAGTGGGATTTGGGGAAAGCTCTAACTCCCATACTTCATCAGTATGATCAGGGACATGGTCAACCAGGTGACAGGTAGATTTCCTATTGTTTTCCTTTGTGGAAGAAATTCTTTCCAGCCCTGAAATGTGAGCTTCTATGTTAGTTTTACTTGAGAAAGGTTTATGATTTGTTATTTCTTGGATGGAATATAACTCTCTAAAGTGGTTTAAATAAATTATATGACGTTCAAAACAAAATCTTAGATCTCTCAGAATGTATGACGTAATTTTTACATTTTGTTCTTTTTTCTGTTTTAAGTCAGTTAAGCTTGTATCTTAATATTTGATTGATCAGTGTTAAAGTATTTTTAATTTGTTTTGAACTTATATGCTGTAGTTGCCACTGTCATATGGGAGTAGCTTTACCATTAATTTGTTAATGTTTTGTTCTGTTTGTTTTTGTTTTTTTGGGGGGCGGCCACACCCAGAAATGCTCATGTGTTACTCCTAACTCTACACTCAGGAATCACTCCTGGTGGGATTCAGAGGACAATCTGGGATACTGGGGACTAAACCCAGGTCAGCTGAGTATATAGTATTCGGCCCCTAGAAATCAGTTTCTTAAAAAAAATGTCCAGCAGAGGGAGCCCAAGAACTGTTTTTTAAAGAAGAAAAAGATGTCAAGAAATATCAGCATGTGTGAAATGTGAATGTAGACTTGGTAAAAATTATTAAAAGACCAGGAAATCTATAGTTACAAACCAGGAAATTGGGCATATGTTATGGGAAAAAGAGAGCTTAAAATTCACTTTTTCAAAGTCTGTCACAACAGTCAGTGATTGGACAAATAGCATTAACCATACTTTTGACATTGAAATTCTTCCCTTCTTATCCTAATCAAGATGCTCCCCACTCTCACCACTTCCCGTATTTTTCTCAGGCTTGGACTCTGTCCATTCGAGAAGTCCCTTCTGATGGTTTTACAAACACAAAGCCTTAAAGCTGTATTAGGTTAGCATGTTGGAAAAGCAGACCAGCTGGTGATGGCAGGCTCCTTATCCGTCTGCTGTGTTGAGGACCAGTGGGGACACTCAAATTTGGAAGCCTGAATGCTGAGGCTATATTGCATCCCAGCAGATGGTGATATTCTTTATATTTCAAAAGATGCTGCCAGTGTTGGCCCAGCTCTTATTTATTTCTGAACATAGCCTGAAACCAACATCTACCAGTTTTTGGCTTCCAATTTAAGAGACTGAAAAACCAGCTCTTCCTGCTCTCCATAACAACTGACTGTTGCCAATAATTTTTTAGAGTTCAGCAGCTCTTGAGCTCCCTCTTCTGATTCCTTGGATTAGTAAGTAGATTCATTAACAAATGCAAATTCTTCTCAGGTTTCAGTGTCTTAGATAATTAGAATAAATAATGAAGACGTCTGCCAGAAGGTTCTCCCCCTTGTGTTATATGTCTTTTTTTTTTTCCTGGTGCTAAAGAGCCTGGAAGTAGAATTGTGTGATCTGATCTGTGCTTTCAGACACATGGATAGTTTAGAAGCAAATACATATCTTGCGGTTTTCTGTGGAAAAATCAACAGGTATTGGCATTTCATGACAAGAGAATAGCAGAGATGAAGCAGAGATGAGCCAATGTGCTCTTGTTATCCTGGCATGCCTTTGTTACACAAATTTAATTTACCAGGGGCTTTCGAATTTATACTTTGAATTCCAAGTGAAAGATCTTACAAATGTTCATAGTTTTGAGCATTTTTATAGTTTGGTTTAAAATGAATTTCAATATATAAATAAAATGGATATTTTTTATTTAAATAGTAAAAATAAGATCACAACACTTCATTGAAATTCTGTGTTAAATTTAGAGCCTTCTTTTTTAATTAAAGTGAACCAGCATTCTAACTTGTGACTTGAATGAATGAATTAACAGAGGGTGGAACATTGACAAGTTCTCATTTCAAGTAAGAAATTCGGTGACTCTACTAGTAGTAAGATAATGCAGGCTGAATTTTGATTGGTCTCTTTTTAGAACTAGGAAATTTTAACTACTGAAACCTTTTAGAAAGTCTGATGTTAGGAGCCAGAGAGATAACACAACGGTAGGGCGTTTGCCTTGCAAGCGGCTGACCCAGGACAGACAGCGGTTCGAATCCCGGCATCCCATATGGTCCCCCGAGCCTGCCAGGAGCGATTTCTGAGCGTAGAACCAGGAGTAACCTGAGTGATGCTGGGTGTGACCCAAAAACCCAAATAAAAACCAAAAACATTGCATTTTCTGATATAAGCTATTCAATATAATATTTATAATATAAAATTCAATATAATATTTATTTTGAACAGTCAAGCATTTTAACACTGCCATAGTGATCCCTGAACACACAGTAAGGTGTAGTTCAAAATAAAACAAAATAGAACAAAGCAGTAATAGAGTTGAAATTCCCATGCTTCCTTTTATCCGTGTGTGTGTGTGTGTGTGTGTGTGTTATTCCTAAATTACTCAGCTACAAATGATCTCCTGGATCATTCCATCATCATGCATGTTTCAGAAATTTCATATGACTTTTTTCAGTCCTATAGTAAAATGAATTATTTTATAGAAATTAAAAGGAAAATAAATTGGTGAGGTAAAGGCTTTAAGAGGTGGAGAGCACTCTTGCATGAGGAAACTCCATTTTTTTTAATCTCACCCCCGTATTGCTCCCAAACATCTCTGGGTGGGGTCCTAGTCACTACTGCCACAGCTGGATGCAAGCAGCAATAGTCTTGGCCTGAGCAATGAACTCTCAGTTCCACTAAACCAAATGAATATCACTAGGAGTGGCCTCTGGGCCCCCTGAGCACTGCTGGGGAGAAACTGGACCTAGGGAGAAATTGGTCCAGACAAAGGCAAGTGGGGGGATGTAGGGATAGAAAGCTAGTACAGTTCTTAAGATACCTTACACATTGCTGTACCCAGTTTGATCCCCAGCACTATATACAGTCCCCTGAAACACCATCAAGAGTGAGTACGGAGCCAGGAATAAAGCGTGTTATGGTCCTAGAAGGGGGAGGTGTATTCTGGGAGAGGTTTATCTGCACGAACAAATGAAGGAAACTGTGACATCAAAGTAGATTATCCTTTTGCAGTTTCTATACAAAAAGCCCGAAAGTCTTGGTGTTTTGTTTTGTTTTTTTTTTGTCTTTTTTTTTAAGAATAATTTAAAATAGTAAAATGAGTTTCTCTAACACGTACAAACACTGTGTCTTGTGCTAATGCCTGCAGAAGTGGAGGAATGTCAGCAGTCAGAGAATTCCCCCACCCTCGACCCGGGCCGCTTGGTTGCTGAGCAGCCCCACCAGATCCTCCGGAGCAGCAGCACGCCTGATGTCACTGAGCCCTCCTGCACAGGTTCTCCCCAGCGTGTGTCACTGAGCACCCCTGCTCACCCTCTCCTCAGTAAGTGAAACTGAATTCTGGCAGGGGAAGGAAGCTGCATGTCTTGTTACTTTCCATAGTTATAGTATCTCTTTTATTTTCAAGGGATTTTATTCTTTACATTTATTACATGGACCTAATTGACTACAGTGTTTTCACTATTTTAATGTTTTTGTCTAAATTAAACATCTGCATATACCTATATCTATACATGTACATGCTCTCTGTAGATGTGACATGTTTGAGGACGAGAGAGGTATGAGTGGGAGCTCACACCACGCAGTCAGGTAGAATGGTTAGCTGGCAGGGAGACAGACCCACAGGGATGTGGGAAAGGACTCTAAGAAAAGCCACAAACATTCACAGTGGAAAGAAAAGCTGACGAGAGATATGAAAATATTTATTAGCAAACTTATAGACTGATGAAACTAAAAAAAGTAGTAATAATACTACCAGTAAGCCAGAGAGAAAACTCAATTGTCTGAATTCATGCTTTTCATGCCTAGACCCAGGTTTGATTGTTGGCACCATGTGGCCATCTGGGTACCACCTGGAGCTGAGAATACCTCCTGAGCATTACTATATGTTTGCAGGTTTTGAAGTAATATATTTTTGTCTGTTTGTTTTTGAGTCACACCCAGCAGTGCTCAGGGGTTACTCCTGGCTCTATG
The DNA here is from genome assembly GCA_004027635.1 of Crocidura indochinensis. Taxonomy (NCBI): domain Eukaryota; kingdom Metazoa; phylum Chordata; class Mammalia; order Eulipotyphla; family Soricidae; genus Crocidura; species Crocidura indochinensis. The sequence continues at coordinate 8,417 of PVKC010032380.1, read as the reverse complement.
CTCAGAAGTTGCCCCCGGTAGGCACAGGGGACCATATGTAATATAATATATTATTACTGATACTGGTTATTTGTGCTTTCATCAATCTCTGTTCTCAGTCAATAATGAACCACCTTACTGCATTTTCCTTCCCATTTTGGCTCACCTGATTAGTTCAGTCATTCTCTGAGATATCGTCCCTGTGATCCTAGGAAATGTCTTTTTCTACTTCCGGCTAATAAAATGGACCTATTTAAAGTCAAAGTGAATAACATTGAATATGCTCATAGGAACTCTGCCACAGAAATAAAGTTTTATTGTGGACTTAAACAGAGGCTACCAGTTTACCAGATATATAGCTCCTATTTTTATTTATTTTAGTATATCTATATAAAATATTTTCTCAATTACCTTCTAAAATATTCCTTTTATCACATTTTCTCACAAAATTTCAAGGTCAGAAGATGGAAAATGCACAGAATGTAAGTTCTTCAGAACCCAAACCAATTCAAGAGAATAAAGGACACACAAAGAAAGAACATGAAGGAATAACAGTAAGATATTTTCAAGTTATATCAGTTTATCATTAAAGATTTGAAATATATCACCATGATAAATTTATTAGTAGTAATGAAATTGTCTTTTAAAATTATCCTACTTAGATGAGTTCTGGACCCAAATGACCTATCTTCTTTTTCTAATAAATTCCTTCATTGAATCTTCATGAAAAACACAGTTACAAAGATGTTCATGATCAGTTTCAGTCCTGGCCTTTCATCAGTGAACATTTCTTGCCATTAATGTCCCCATCAATGTTTCCTCCTATCCTCCCCTCTTTCTACCCCATGCTTGCCTCTGTGGCATTCTTCTTTCTCTTTTTCTCTCTCCCTTTCTTCCTTTTTTCTTTTAGGCATTGTGATTTGCAATATTGTTACTGAAACAGTAACATGCATAACATGTTATTTCTTTTCTGCACTCAGTTCTTGTCCAGAGTGATCATTTCCAACTATCATTGTTATAGTGGATGCTTCTCTGCCCTAACTGACTCCTCCATTCTCTGTGACAAGCATCTTACCATAGACCTGTCCTGGTCCTCATCTCATTGCCTTTGGGTATTATTACCATATTATCTTTTTCTTAATATTCAACAAATGAGTGTGGTGATCCTCTGCCTATCCCTCTCTCACTGACTCATTTTGCTCAGCATAATACTCTCCTTATATATCCATATATAAGCAGATTTTATGACTTCATTATTCCTAGCAGCTGTGCTGTATTCCATTGTGTAGATATACGATGTTTTCTTTATCCATTCATCTATTCTTGGGCACTTGGGTCATTTCTAGATTCTGACTATTGGGAATAGTGCTACAATGAATATAGGAGGAGTACAGAGAGCTTTTTTTTACATTGCTTTGGAGCATCTAGGATATATTCCTAAGAATAGTATTTTGGGTCATTTAAGAACCATATCTAGTTTTATGAGGAACTATTGTTTTCCAAAAAGGATGAACCAGTCAACATTCCCATCAGCAGTGAATTGGAGGCCCTTTTTCTCTGCATCCACATCAGACTGGTTTTTCTAGTTCTTTGTGATGTGTGCTATTCTCTGTGGTGTGAGATGATACCTCATTGTTTTGATTTGTAGATCCCTGATGATTAGTTATGTGGAGCATTTTTTCATGTGTCTTTTAGCCATCTGTTCTTCTCTTTGAGGAACTTTCTCTTTATCTCTTCCCATTTTTTAAATAATTTTTATTGAGATCAATGTGAATTACAAGTCTTTTGCAGTTGTATTGAAGGTACATTATGACCATGAATTAGGGCTACTCCCACCACCAGTGTTGACATCCCTCTTCTCTAGTTCCGAGCATGCATCCCATACTCCAACCTTAGCCCCCTGGACTGCTATTTAACAGGTTCCTTTTCTGTATAGCTTGTTGTAGTTTGGTCTCTTGGTTTTATTTTCGTTGGACTTTGGTTTGGGTATTTAGGTCTGACCATTTTGTATTTATACTCAATGCTCCCAAGACTGCTTGCTCCTGGGTCCAATTCACTTTTTCCCCCTCAATTTGTAGAAAGACATAGAAAAATGAGTCAGAACAAGATAATTAATGTTCTGTGGTTCTGTTTTTAAAATAGCGGGCAGGAGCCCCTGTCTAGAACCTATAAATATAAATTAAATTAAAAGAATAAAGCAAAGAATGAAAAAGAAAAAAAACAGGAGGGTTGATGTTGCAAATTTTTCTTTTGTTTTTTTTGGGGGGGGATGTTGTTCCTTTTTTATTTATTTATTTTTTGCATAGGCACAGTAAATATTGGGGGAAATTAGAAAGGAAATTCCCTTGGCCTAAGAGTTGCAGGGTGTCTCTACCCTTGAAGTGTACTGTCATGAAAGCAACTACAGGCTCCAGACATGTTAGTTGTCCTTTTTTTTTTTTTTTTTTTGTGTGGTTTTTGGGTCACACCCAGCAGTGCTCAGGGGTTACTCCTGGCTCCATGCTCAGAAATTGCTCCTGGCAGGCATGGGGGACCATATGGGGCACCGGGATTCGAACCGATGACCTTTTGCATGAAAGGCAAACGCCTTACCTTCATGCTATCTCCCGGGCCCGATGTTAGTTGTCAAACCCCAGGTTCTTTCTTTATGATGCCAGGAAACATTCTGCTCAGTTGCAGTTGTCAAAGTCAGTCTTCTATAATTAGTGATACTGGTTTTTGCACAGATTCTAGGACAAAGCCTAGGATAGACTCTTCCTTTATGGTCCCAGGAAAAGTTTTACTCAGTCATGCTCAGTCATGGTTGTTGTAGTCAGTCTTCTGTAATTAATGATCTTAGCTTTTGCACAGATCCTAGACTGGAGCGAGCGTCTTCTTTCACCTCACTGTTAGGTGATGAGGTAGGGCAACCTGCCCTTAGATCAAGATTGTTGCTGTTTCCTCATCATCAGGGTGTCATATAAACCTACCCTGGATAAAGTTAGTGCCAAAGTGGTATTAGGACCTCCCTCACAGGGGAGTTTGAATCCTGGTGCTGATGAAGGGAACTGTACGAATTCTAAGGTTAGGATCCAGGGTCTGGGTTGGATGGTTGATTGTCCGATCACATGAGGTCTAAGTTGAGTCCCCATGACAAATGTTCAGGGTGGATCTCTTTTAATTTTTTGATAGGATTAGGTATTTCTTTCTTGTTCGATGTTTTTGTCTTGCTAAGCTTTACCAGTGCCTTAGATATCTTAGCTATTAACCACCCTTTATCAGATGTGTATTGGGTGAATATTGGGTGGATTGGGTGGATAGTTTCTCCCATTCTGTAGGTAGTCTTTATATCCTGGTCACTGTTTCATTTGAAGTACAAAAGCTTTTTAATCTAGTGTAGTCCCATTTGTTTATCTTTGCTTCTACTTACTTGGTCAGTGGTGTTTTGTCCTTGAAGATACTGTTAGCTTCAATGTCATGGAGTGTTCTACCTGCATTTTTCTCTATGTGCCTTTGATTTCAAGTAATTCAGAAAAAATTACCTATCTTTATAGTATTAATATATATGTAAAATGTTTTCATATTACAAAATTAGCATGCACATAGAATATACTACCTGGCCTTGATAAATTAGTTGTGCAGATTCAATGTTCTAGATATAGCTTCAGGTCTGTTTTGATTTTTTAATGTAATGTAATGTTTATTTTTAAATCTATATCATAAAAATTAATTTAAAATATTCAATTATTATAATTTTGTCACATGGTTGCAATAATATTAATGTTATGGTTTGATGCACATAATTATTGCATCTTGCCACAACCGAAGTATCCAAGTTACTTTATCAATGCCATTCTGCTTTTGAGCCACACCCAGTGATACTCAGATTTTCTTGGCTCTGCGTAACTAAGAATTACTCCTAGCCATGCTTAGGGGACTATATTGGATGCCAAGAATTGAACCAGAATAGACCATGTACAAGCGTAGCTAGCACCCTACCCTTGTGCTGTCACTGTGGCTCCATCAATATCATTACGTGATGGTAGTATCCCTTCAAAAAAATAATCTTTAAAGTAGCCACTACCTCACTTTTGGATATGCATACTTAAAAAAATCATATATACTGACCAGAGAGATAACACAGCAGTAGGGCATTTGTCTTGTATGCTGCAGACCCAGGATGGACCTAAATTTGATTCCCAGTATCCCATATGGTTCCCTCCCTGAGCCTGCCAGGATAGATTTCTGAGTGCAGAGCCAGGCGGAACCCCTGAGCTGCTGCTGGGTGTGGCCCAAACAGCAAAAAAAAAAGTTATATATACAGTATATTTTCATAGAGAACTGTAACATTATAGAAATATACAAAAGGAAAAGAAAAAGCCTTCCCTTGAAGATAGCCAGTATTATTTTTTCTTGTCTTTATTTTTAAAGGGCATATGCCAACTTAAATATGTACATTTTGTATATGTAGATATATTATGTATATATCACCAAATACTCACAAACCTTTTGGGGTTTTTTTGGTTTTGGTTTTAGTTTGGGGGGTCATTCCCAGTTACTCATAGCTCTGAACTCAGAAATTATTACTGGCAGACTCAGGGACAGTCTGGGATGCTGGGGATTGAACCTGGGTCAACTAATTGTGTGCAAGGCAAACACCCTGCCTGCTGTGCTTTTACTCTTGCTCCCTCACACACTTATCATTTAAATTAGAATATATTCCTAGGTGGTTGCTATGACTGCTAAGTTACTTCCTTACCCTCAGAACAATGTTATCTTGACTTGGCTCTTCAAACAACAATAAAAATTACCTACTTGTTTTTCTTATGTTTGAACTTTATTGAGTGATATTACATTCTTTGCTTACTTATATATTTCTTTTTTTTTTTTTTTTTGGTTTTTGGGTCACACCTGGCAGTGCTCAGGGGTTATTCCTGGCTCCATGCTCAGAAATTGCTCCTGGCAGGCACGGGGGACCATATGGGGCACCGGGATTCAAACCGATGACCTTTTGCATGAAAGGCAAACGCCTTACCTCCATGCTATCTCCCTGGCCCCATTACTTATATATTTCTAATGTTCATCTACATTATTACAAATTATATATAGCCCATTAAATATTGTCTGTTGTTAGGTATTCCATCTAAACATATCACATTTAAATTTTCCTTTCTTCTGATGATGGATATGTAGACTGTGTCAAATTGCATGCAACATATAAATACTAAATATATATTTTGTAGTGCTTAAAGATCTGTATATTTAAGGTTTTTTTCTGATATAGCTACTTAGGAGTGGAGTTAATCATTACTAAGGAAATAGTCACTAAAGAACTTTATGTATTTTTCAAATTGGTGGCCCCACTTACCCCACTACCAGTAATGTTGAATTACCACTATTCATTCACATTCTTGCCAATCCTAATATTGTCAGACTTGAAATTTTTATCAGTCAAGTACATAAAAACAAGACCTTATTTTAATTTCCATTTCTCTATATTTTGGGGGGTTGAATTTCTAGGCCACATCGAGTGACGCTCAGGGGTCACTCCTGGCTTTGCACTCAGAAATCACCCCTGGGTTGGGGGACCATACACTGAAGATTGGACCAAGCTCTCTCCTGGGTCAGCCACTCGCAAGGCAAGCACCCTACCTCTTCACTACCACTCTGGCCCTTAATTTCCATTTTTTATATCACTAATAAAATTTAAAATCTTTTCATATGTTAATTGGTCATATATCAACCTTCTAATGCATTTGTATTCATGCATTTTCCATTTTAATGGTAAATAATGGTTTGTTATTTTCTATTTAAAATTTGTAAAAATATTATATAAATTCTTTTTTTGTTTGTTTTGTTTTGGGGGGCTGTACCCAGCTGTACTCAGGGGTTACTCCTGGTTCTGTGCTCAGAAATCACTTCTGGCAGTCTCAGGAGCCACTGATATAGGATGCCAGGGATTGAATATAGGTCAACTGTGTGCAAGGCAAATGCCTCCCCGCTGTGCTATTGCTCTGGCCCCTGCATGAATTCTTTATGTCATGTGAATACTGATCTTATTTTAGTTATATTTCTGACAATTTCTTCCAACATTTGGCTTTTATCTTTGCTATCTTTATCTTTTGGTGAATATAAGCTCTCAATGTTTATATACTAATTTTCTATCACATTGATAGTTAAATTTTATGAAAAATTTACAAAAACTGCTATGCAGGGATAAAAATTGTATTTTTAAATTGTGCGTAAACCCCTTCTACATACTTAAGTCTTCAATTTATTGAATTGATTATAAGTAAAAGGGTAATTGATTATTTCCCAATTGGATGATGATCCAGTTTCCATTTATTGAAACCATTTTAAAATTGTTTTTATTTTTAAAACCTTAACCTAAAATCCTGTCTCTCATATTTACTGTTCCCCAGATGTAAAAGACTTTATTTCAGTGTTATATTGATTCCTTGGTTACTTTGTTTTCTGACCAGCATAACAATATTCCCTCATCTCTTTAGTACTTCATTTACCCCTTATTGTATCTTTTCATTATTGCTGTTGAGAATTCTTCTGTCTATTCTGTTTGCTCTTCCTACAGTTCTTTATCTTTGCCTTTCAGTTTTATTATAGTATTTTAAGGTGCAGTTTCTTTTGGTTGTATTTTTCCATCTTGCAATGTATTCTGTTTCTTATATTAGTGGAAGTTTATCTTTTGTTTTTCTGGAGTCTTCTTTAAATATTTATTCAAATATTGTCCTTTAAAAAGTTCTTTCTGTTCTATCTCTCTGGAGTCCTGGATAGAAATATATAAGATTTTGTCATTCTGTCTTTCTTTTTCCAGTTTTCCTTTTTCATGGCCTCCTGGGTACATTCTGGGTAACTCCAGAAAGAACTGCCTTTTTTTGTTTGTTTGTATTTTTGGTTTTTGGGCCACACCCGGTGACGCTCAGGGGTTACTCCTGGATATTTGCTCAGAAGTCGCTCCTGGCAGGCACTCATATGTACTTACTATTACTTCAAAGGAATTGTTTATTTCAGTCATTATGCCTTTTACTTCAAATTCATTCTTTTTAGGTATATCTTAGAATTTTAATAGTTTATAATTTCTTTCTTATTTTTGTGATTCCTACCTTTTTTTTTCTTTGAAGTATTTACAGATTGCAATTCTATTTTTTTTTTATCTGATTATATAAAATCCTTGAAGAGAGATTTCAAACCTAACATGCTTTGTTTCTCACACCTTTGTGATTACTATATAGTGGTTTATTTCTTTTTGTTTGTTGGCCTATGATTATGAGTTTCTAGATGATTTATAATTTATAAAATTATAAATGTGGATATAGAATGATAGAATGCTATTAGGACAGCATTTGCTTTTATTTTTTCCAGGAATAAGAGCATACTATCTTAATATTTAAATACTGAGCCTTTAGCAACTGCCTTTTTATGACAGTGGATTGACCCTTATGATAATCCTGTTTTATTGCCTTGATTTCTGATTTTTATAGGAAAGAAAATCAATCACTTGTAGGCTTCTTTCTGTGATTCCTCCCAAATTACAACCTGAATTTTAATGCCAAATTGAATTCTATAACTAGAATTACTTCATCTCTCTTAGAATCAGAAGCAAGTAAACTTGCACATTGCTCTCCAATTAAGAAAGTATTCTGGGTACATTTTCATTTAGCACATTAGATAAATGTCATTCCTCTTTAAACAATAAATTTTATATAACATTAGTCTTCCAGTATTTTTTTATTATATATTTCTCTGATTTTGTTTTATTTTATTTTATTTTGTTGGTTTCTGGATCACACACAGCAGTGGTCAGGGGTTATTCCTGGCTCTAGGTTCAGAAATCCATAAGCTCAGGGGACCATATGGGATGCCAGGATTTGAACCATTGTCTTTCTGCATGCAAGGCAAAGTCCCACCTCATGTTATCTCTTCGGCCCCTCTGATTTTATTTTAATGATTCTCTTAATTATGTATCTTGTTTCCTCATTTTCACTTGTTTGCTAAGTATTCATCACTTTAATTGGTTCATTGAGTTTCAGCTCTTTTTAAAAAAATATATACTTTGCACTAAAGGAACTTAAATTACATTATTGTTTCTGCTTTTATTATCTGTCTCAGAATCATGAAATTTTATTACCCACTAGTAGATATTACTTTTTTTTAACTCAGTCAAAATAGAAAATTAAACTATGAGAAACTGTCAACATCCTTTATCAGACTTTGTGCTTCCCTTCCCTCCCTCACCCTTCCTCCCTCCCTTCTTCCCTCCTTTCCCTCCCTTCTTCTCTCCCTTCCTTCTTCCCTTCTTACCTCCCTCCCTCCCTTCCTTCTTCCCTTCTTTCCTCCCTCCCTCCCTCCCTCCCTTCTTTCCTTCCTTCCTTCCTTCCTTTCTTCCTTCCTTCCTTCCTTCCTTCCTTCCTTCCTTCCTTCCTTCCTTCCTTCCTTCCTTC
>PVKC010032379.1:0-14277 GCA_004027635.1 Crocidura indochinensis | reverse complement strand
GTCATTGGACCTCAGTTATTTCCACCGAATAAAGCTGATATTTCCACAAGTCTGACTCTCCGTGAGCTGTTCACTCGCCGATTCACCTCAGAACCACTGGTTACTGGGTGGTAGACGCGTTCTCCGAGTTGGAGGAAAGAGAACTCGTCCTCCCTACCTCCGTTAGAGAATCTCTCCTGGGGTCGGATTACAGCAGTAATGGATTATGTAACTGCATGCCATGAACTCCTGTTACAGAGCTCATTCATTGAATATGTCGTTGTAATCTGTTTTCAGTTGTAGGTAGTTTACCATTATACCATGATGCTCATAATTTTAGATTGCTTTTAGTTGCTCAAGACATGCTAGACAACATTTCATGGTATAGATTCCTCTTACAGTGCTCTTTACCATAATCACTTAGTTTTCTATACTTAAAAATTATTTTTTTTGTTATTTTTGGGTCACGTCCTGTGAAGCTCAGGGGTTACTCCTGGCTCTCAGCTCAGAAATTTCCCCTGGCAGGCTCGGGGAACTATATGGAATGCCGAGAACTGAATCACTTTAGGTCCTGGGTAGTCCTAGTGCAAGGCAAATGCCCTATCAATATGCTATCTCTCGGCCCCAAATTGATTGTTTTTAAGAATGCTCTTTATATAATTTAACCCACAAAGCCTTTCTTCAGTAAAGTTTACGCTCACCAATCAAGATTTGCCTAGAAAATGGAAAAACTTTCCATCTAACTTGCAGTCTTTATTTTTTTAAGTGTTCTGTACCATTTCACATGGGTCAACTTTTCACCTGTAACCTATGGATCAACCCTCAGTGTCTATGTGTGCACATGAGTGTATGTGTTGGCCTTCTCAATGTTTATTTATTGTCCATCTGTAATATATATAATGTCTGTGTTCTATATTGTCCTTCCCTTGGCATATATAGTCCCTCGATCCCCCTTTTGCTTACCACTTTACAAATTTATTTCTAGCTCTTCACTCTCACTCCCATCTATTTTTCCCCTTTTTAGCCTTTTTTACCCTCATTTCTTAACTCCTCGTGAAGCAGAACATTCCCCCCACCCCAGCCAGCTGCCAATCAGCTTCCAAAGTGAAAAGATAGATTCCCAGCCTGAGAAAAAGCTGATATTCCACTGCTAATAATTTGTTCTCTGTGGTCTTTTTTTCCCCACTTCCCTTCACTGTGAACTTTGGCTTGCCACCACATTCCGTTTCTGAGAAGCCCTCTGCTCGAAGACATTTTCTGATTTGTAACTGCTGGGAATCATTTTCAGACTTCACAAGACCAAATCACAGGCTGAGCTGTGCTTGGGATTTAAACCTCCCTACTCAGACTATTTTAAAAGACTTAAGGGGTACATGTATATCTCCTTTGAAAATTTCTTCAGATGTATTTCCTTAATAGGTTTTACCCTTATTGAATATCTTCCTATGCAGAGGCAATTTCCCTTATTTTGGATGATCCGGTTAGTAGATAAATTTCTCTAGTGTTTATAGTTCATGTTAGAACCAAGTTATGGGATTTGTCAGGCTTGTTATCTCTGCCCCCAGAGATATACCTTTGCACCAGCAATATACCTTTGGTATTGTTCCTTTTTGCATAGCCACATTAAAATGGGTGAAATCTTACATGTACAAACAAATTCTTATCTAATAGAGATAGGAAAACATAAACTTATACTACAGTGGAGCCTTACACCCTGAACACTTATGATAGTGACTTGGCTTAGGCTTCAGAAGATCAGACACTGACCATTCGCCCCTTAATCTTGCATATCACCTATGGAAACAACCACAGCTTTCTACACCATCACCAGAAGTCGAACTTCTATCAGGGATGGCCCTACTGCTGCTCTGGCATTGATTTACTCCAGAGAGGGTTCTTATGATACCCTGACGACTTGGTAACAGCAGCAGCCTGCTTTCAGGATATGATTATCTGCCCTGAAAAGAGTTCTCGGCCCTAAGTGTTCTCACCTAATGGTGAGACACTTCAAGTCACCCTGATTTCGACATAGGATCTGTACAGAAATCAGGATCTCTAACTACAGAAACTTGTCAACAACAACGTGACCATGAAAAGAAGTAGGGACCACAGAGAAAGACTCAAGTTGGACAACTTAGTATGCCTGGAGCATGGAGTTGGTCTTATGCCAGAATACTTCATGGGTAAGATATCCCTGCTTTTTGGTAAGAAGTTTTTCCTTTCTATTTCTCCCATATTTTGCTGTGCCTATGCAAACAGCAATGGACACACACACACACACACACACACACACACACACACACACACACACACCCTTTTTATTGTAGCTTTTATCTCTTATTTTTTAAAAATGAGCTTACTAAACCTGCTATTGTATTAATGATTAATACCAAAATGTTTTATTGTATTGTATGTCTTATTGAAGATACAATCATTTTCATAAATATACTTGCTAGCTACTAAACTTTTTTTCTTTTTTCTTCTCTTCCATTTTCTTTCTATATTTTCTAGTTCTTAATAACTTTTCTTTCCATCATCTTGAAACAAATGATTTATGATAATTTTTTTTGGTTTTGGGGTCACACCCAGCAGTGCTCAGGGGTTACTCCTGGCTCCATGCTCAGAAATTGCCCCTGGTAGTCACGGGGGACCATATGGGGCACCGGGATTTGAACCGGTGACCTTTTGCATGAAAGGCAAACGCCTTATCTCCATGCTATCTCCCGGGCCCTGATTTATGATAATTTATGTCAACTACATAATGCATTTTCTTTGAATAAAATATTTTTAAATAAACTTCATATTAATTAAGTAGGTTCAATATAGCTACAGAACCAAAGTAATCAAGTTTATTTTAGAAGCTCTTTAAATATAAATTTCTAAAAAGCTCCAAATTAATTTGAATTGCTTGAAAAACTTCCTATACAAGAGGTTAATGTTTCAAAGTCACCACCATGTTATATAACTCTACTTCACCTGGAAAAGTAAAGAGTTTAATAAAGGTGGCAGGAAATGTGACAGGAAAAGGATGTTGTCCACTATAAAAATAAAACTCAATCATAAACAACATTGTAACTATAAAAACACGACTGTATTATGAACAAACTTGTAAACCACTGCGTTTAAATAAAGTAATTTTTAAAAATCACCCTTCTGGCTCATTTCTAGTCCTTTCCCTTCACCTCGACATTCTATTACCCCACGTGTAACCATTTTTACCCTCTGCTCTTCACTCCTTATGAAGCAGATTATTTTTCTCACTTAAGTTAACTGCCAGCCAGCTCCCAAAATGAAAAAAAAAAATAGACTCTCATCCTGAGAAGAAACCAAAGCTCTGTTCCTATCAATCTATTATCATCAGACTCTTATTCTCTACCTCCCTTCACTGGGTACCTGTGCTTGTTACCATAATCAGTTTCCAAGAAGCCCCACAACGACATTTCCTGATATGGGACTGCTGGGAGTTGTTTACAGACTCCAAATGGCCAAATCACAGACCAAAGTGGTGTCCTGGAATCAACACTATCCCCCACCCCCCGTCAACTATTTCTAAAACATAAAAGGGGCATGTGTATCTCCTATGTATATCTTAGATGTATTCCCTTAACAGTGCTTTGTGTGTGTGTGTGTGTGTGTGTGTGTTTGTTTGTTTTTTTCCCTTTGGGATCTGTTCAATAAGCATTGCTGGTAGAACAGTTTCTCTGTTTAGAATTCATGTTAGAATCAAGTTATGGGGAATGTTGGATTTGTTTCCTTGGCCCCCAGATGCACCAACAATAACTTGTGGCATTGTTTCTCTTTTGCATAGGTACATTAAAATAGGAAAACATTATATATGCAACAAGTTCTTATCTAATAGAGATGGGAACACAAATTTTATGCCTGAACATCGGCATAATGATTTTTGGCTTAGACCTCAGAAGAACAGGCATTACCCATACACTCCTCAAAAATGGATACCATCTATGGAAACAACCACAATTGTCTATAACATTACAGGACATAAACCTCTACCAGGGAAGATCCTACCACTGCTCTGGCATTGACTTACTCCAGAGTGCTCTCAACACCAGATAACTTAGCAACAGCCTGCTTACAGGGCAGGTCTCTCCACATCTAATGGTGAGGTAAAGCTAGAGGATGCTCCACATCAGTCAGACTTCGATGAAGGAAATGCACAGAATCCAGAATCTATATATACAGGAGCCTGACATCAACAACAGCTAAAGTGAGAAAAATTCTACTGGGACCACGGAGAATGACTCAGGGGTTGGGCAGACTGGTATGCCTGGAGTCCAGATTCGGTTTTATGCCAATAAACTTCAGAGGTGAGACCTTCTTGTAATCAGGCCAAGGATTTTTTTTCCGTTTTCCCCATATTTTGCTGGGCCAATGCAAACAATGGCAATTGCCACTTTCACACCTTTACTGCTGTATTCTTTTTAACACTTATCCTTTAAGAAAGAAAAAAAAGCTTACTGAACTTAAATATATATATATATATATATATATATATATATATAATAACTGTAGTGAATGCCTGTCTTAAATACAGACAGGGGATGGGAAGGAGGGAGCGGGGCATTGGGGGTGGGAATGTTGCACTGGTGATGGGGGATGTTCTGTTTATGATTAGAACCCAACTACAATCATGTTTTTAATTATGGTGCTTAAATAAAGAATTTAAAAAATTTAAATGTTAAAAGTTCAATAAAAATTCAAGTTGTTTCCAAAAAAGGTTTTAAAATCTTTGAGGAAATGGTTGGAAGGTAACCTTATGATTGATGGAAGCTATATGAGGAATATAGTTAAGGAGATGAATGATAATAAGTTTAGGGATAATGCTAAGGCACCAATTTATAACCATTTTATTATCCCTAAATATACATCTTTCAAGAGATATTTTTTCAAATCAACTTATCTATTTTGCAAATGAGCAATAAACTTAAGAAAAACAAATTAATAATATCTTTACATTAAGATTAAGAATCAAGTTTCTAAGAGTTCATTTATAACCTGCAGAGTCTGGTCAAACATTGAAAATGTACTGCTTGACCATAATAGAAAATACAGAAAATGCATAGTTTCACACCTTATTTCACATCTCAAGAGGCAATATACTCCATGATAAATATGAATGTGAGAGACTTACTCCCAGTAAAAATCTCTCATGTATTATTACCAACTTGAGACTGTTGGAATCAGATATATTATCTTTTTTAAGTCTACCCAGGAAAGTTTCTTTGCCTTGAAAATTAATGTTCAGGTGATGAAAAGTAAATCAGCCAATTGAATTAGTTCTTTGGACAGGAAAGAAATGAAAGTATAGAACCTTATCTCTGGCACTTGTGAAAATGAAGAGATTGTGATCTCAAATTTATGGTCCTAAGATCTATCAAGATTATACCAATTCTAACTGTGTTGAGATTGAAGAGAGACAGCAAGAAAGAACAGCAGCAAGAAGTTAAAAGTGATGGCAAACTAGGTTCTGAATTTTTCACAGTTTTTATATTTTATAAACTCTTGCACAGGCAGTGAACATCAAGAAATTCCCTGAGGGAGTTGACCAAATGATGGGAAAAATATCCTCAAGAGAATCTTAAATATCAGTACAACTAATAGTATCACATATGTCCCAAGAGCACCAGTGGGACTAATCGACATCCCTACAACTCCCCACTGTCATTGATTAGTGCTGCTCTAACCTGAAGTGGGAGGCAAATACGTTAACATTTAAATTATTATTTAAAAAATTAAAACCTTTAAGAAGGAGTAATAACATAATTTTGGAAATCATTCATCAGCAAAATCCTCTAATTCTAGTAAGGACTCAAGAGATCCAGAAAATTTAATAGTTTAATCAATAAAAGAATGGTCATTGTGAACTGGCTCCCATCCCTAGCCAGTGGACACTCCCACATTTCCATTTCTATTCACCATAGATTATGCCAGTTTCATCTTCTCTTCATCTCTCCTGACCTGAATGCTTATTGCACTACTTTACACCCAAATCTGCATCCCTTCGTGTACATATGTGTGCTCAATGTCCTCAATTAAATTTTAACCTTTTCCCCTACCAAGTTTAACACAGTGAACCTCTAAAAGCATTTATTTCAACCAACCACAATGTTTATATTGAATATCCATAGAGAGCTGATGGTCATAAACCTACTAAAATTAAAAGCCAAACACCATAAAATGTCATTAGATTAATCCCTCAGTCCTAAAATTCTAAAATCGAGAATGTTTTTAACCTAATATAAGAGGTTTCTGATAAAGGCTTACCTTTGGAGCTCATTTTAAAATGTATGACTGATTTTTTAAAGGTGTGCACTACTATTTCCAGAATCTACATCTCCATACAATAGGAACCATCATGAAATCATCGTGATATTCACATTAATGGCATCACAGATTATCTTCAGTAAACACAACATTCTTTAAGGGGTGTTAAGCGTTTTTAAATTGAAACTGAAAATCTATCTACTAATACTTAAATATAAAGAAACTTACATGCAGATACCTGCATATAAAACCAAAAATATAAACATAAATTTCATATATACACTCATTTATTTTGTTCCAAACTCGGGATCCATTAACTAATTTTGTTAAGGAACAGATAGAAAAAAATTTAGGCTCTGATTTGCATAGTCACTATGGCAACTTCACAGAAGTAGCCATGACCAATATGTAAATGAAGGAACATGGCTGTGTTTCAATAAAGTCTGAGTTAGGAAACCTATCAGCTGACTTGACCTCAACCAGAGTTTGCTGATGAATGTTTTATAAAGTTCACATAGTTAACTTATTATGAAATAAGTTTGAGGAAGTATAAGGGGCATTTTAAAAAGTGGAGTCACATAGGATAAAACAGAATACACTGGGATTAGTATAGGGCAAGAAAGTAATATTACATAACGCACTGTTAACATTGGTGTTATTTTGGTAAATGTTTTAGCTATTTATTGAGGTAGGTGTGTGTACCAGGTGATGTGACATAAAGTGAATTATTTCCTGTCAATCAAAAATCACTATCTTCATACACCCTAATCAACTCTGATCTTTTTTTTTTTGCTTTTTTTTTTAATTTTGAGAACAAAGATGCAAAGAAAGAGGACAAGGTAAAGTTACAGTTGAAGGACAATCACCCATAAACAGAATTCACATAAGTCCCCTTGCTGATGTCTTAACATTGAATTTTCAGCCAAAGAATATTAAGAAAAATAAAACAGAACCCATGCATAATTACTTTGTCCCTCAGTCCCCAGATTGAGATACATATTTCCTAGCAGCATATAAAATGTTCTAAAGCCATAAAACTTTATGTATCTTCTTAAATATTGAAGGCATAGTACTTCTTTATATTTCCATGTATGTGCATATTAGTTTAAGTTAGCCTCAAAAGTGGGTGTTTCTTTTAAAGGAATACAGTAAAAACGGCGTTAGAGTGGCAATACTTGTTTGCATCAGCCCACCAAAATATGGGGGGCATGGAAAGGAAAATCCTCGGCCTAAATACAAGGGGACCAAACCCCTGAAGTTTCCTGGCATAAGACCAGCTCTAGGCTCCAGGCAAACTAGGTTACTCAATCCAAATCATTGTCTGTAGTGCCAACTAATTTTTACTTTCCACGCTGTCTCAGTTTCTGGTATCATGTTTCTGTGTTCAAGATTCTGGAATCTGCATATCCTATATTGCAGTTAGGATGGTGCAGAGCGTCCTTTCCCTTCACCTTACAATTAAAGGGCATTGCAGAAAGCCCTGTCCAGTACGCAGGTCGTTGATGTTCTTAAGTCTTCTAAGCGTTAAGGGAAGTCTCTTGTGAGTAGATCGATGTCAAAGCAGCGGTAGGGTCTTCCCTGATAGAAAATCGCTTCCAAGTTCAACTCTGATCTTAACAAATCACTTAGCTCTGTTATTTCAAGCAATAATCTTAAAATTAGCCAAATACTTACTAAAATTATCTTGATGGTACCATATGAGCATAGAATTAATATTCTTTGTAGGTTTCAGAGCACTAAAACTTCAGCTGGAGGACTGACCCCACAGGAAAAGGAAAACAAAAATGGAGACCAATTATCAAGCCAAGGGACCAAGTGGAGATCACTGGTGACATTCTCCCATTTCTGGTGTGCTGCTCAGATAGATATTTCTAAGGAGTCTTTCAATTTTTCTTCTGATTGAGTCTTATCAACACTAGTTGGCCACCTTAATAGACCCTAAGAATCTAGGTAAGTCTCACAATCTCAGGGCTACACAGAAAGATGAAAACATAACTTCTTTTGCCTCTACTGCTCCCTGACAGCCAAAGTTACCACAGGAAGCTTTTCATCTGAGCACCTTTCCCTTCTTGTACCAATAACTTACTTTAAGTGGACAACATCCCAACCTCTCACTTTTCAATTCACCCAGTTTCAGGAATCCCAGTCAAGCTGGGCTACATCTTCTTCCATATACACTGAACTAAATTTTTCACTCATGAATATACTCCCTTTTGGGGTTGAACGATCTTCACTCTGAAAAATATGGCTTCTTATTTTACAAAGACCCCTTAAGTGTGAAACGTTTCAACATGGTCCTTTGCCTTCACTTCCTCCACCAATGGGGGTGGTCTTAGTTCCCCAATAAATACTTCAGTCTGGGCCAACCTCTTCCTTTTGCTTGTGAGGTGGAAAAGTTCCTGGACACGTGTTTCACCCTCACCAGCCTGGTGTGGATTATTTCCTGAAGTAACCTCTACTCTAGGACCACTCCCCTGAGGTGAGATTATGGCATGTGTTCTTTAAATTCCTTCAGCTTCCAAAGACAACTGACATACCCCTTTCCTATCTGGTTTTCTAATTCATATTTGATATTCAATTATAGTGTTTCATTTATACTGTCTGGAAAGGATGATTTCCATTTGACCTTCAGCTGGAAGAAAATTCTTTGATTTTCTGAAAACGCACTAAAGCACATATAGGGTTCTATATATTCAACCCAATTATATCCAAATAAGGTCATTTATACCAATATTTAAATAAATGTGTGCAGAAATACCAGAACTATTCTTACTTTCATAAGTATTAATTATATAACAACTTTCCTATAAATAATAACACTAACAACCATAGACATTATTCCCTCAGAAATTACAATACAGTGCTTACTTTGGGAGCACATATACTAAAATTGGAATGATACAGAGATTAGAATGGCCACTGTGCAAGTATAAAATAGAAAGTATGAAGAGTTTCATATTTTTAAGCCAGCATTGATAAAGAAGTCAAAAGAGATAGAAGAGCTAAATATATGAAAGAAAATATAAGGTACTTATATGAACAAAGACAAGAGAAGTAATATCTGATGTATGGGAATATCAGAAGGGGAGGAAAAGGGCAGAACAAGTAGTGAGAGAGAGAGAGAGAGTAGCAGAGAACTTCCCCACTCTCTGAAAAGAGGCTACTGTACAAATTCAAGAGGCAAAAAAGAGTAACAAACATATTAGACCTTAATAGAAGAAGCCATGTAGTAATTCAAATGAAATAAAAAATAGAGATCAAGTCTTGAAAGCAATAAGGAAGAAGGAAAATCTTAAGTATAAAGAAATAAACATGAGTCAAAACAGATGGGAATTCCCCTGATTCAATGTTTATTTGTAAATGGAATATTACTGTGAATATTATGAAAACCACTATGATTAAAATAAAAAAATGGAAAAAAAACCAGAACTTCCATTTGAAATGATAAAGGCAAGAAAAGAGTGAAATGACATATTTGAATTACAGAATGAAAGAAAATTTTAACCTAAAATCCACGACCTAGCAATCCTCTCATTTATAGGGAGTGAGGGATAAAAACAATCATTCTCAGACAATAAATAACTTGCAACATTCAAATTTATTAACCTAATTTTAAATTAACTGCTCAAAGATCAATTATATAAACCAATTAATAGCAACAACCCTACACAGTATAATGGCACAACCGCCTTTTCTGTTGTGAAAACAAGTGGATTTCATTCCAGGGATGCAAGGATGGTTCAATATATGCAAATCAATCAGCTTCATACACAACATTAGTAAAAGGAAAGATAAAAACCACATAA
The DNA here is from genome assembly GCA_004027635.1 of Crocidura indochinensis. Classification (NCBI taxonomy): domain Eukaryota; kingdom Metazoa; phylum Chordata; class Mammalia; order Eulipotyphla; family Soricidae; genus Crocidura; species Crocidura indochinensis. The sequence goes on along the minus strand of PVKC010032379.1, from coordinate 4,207 downwards.
TTGGGGCCGTAGTGGTGGCACAGCGGTAAGGCATCTGCCTTGCCCATGCTAGCCTAGGATAAACCGTGGTTCAATTCCCCAGCATCCCATATGATTCCCCAAGCCAGGAGTGATTTATGAGCGTATATCCAGGAGCATATCTCCAGGAGATATATTCAGGAGCATAATCTCAGGGATTACCTGAGAGACACTGGTTGTGCCCCACCCCACCCAAAAAAAGTCACATAATCAATTGATGTAGAGAAAGTATTTGACAAGGTAAAACATTTATTCATGATTAAAATCCTCAGCAAAATAGGGTTGGAAGGAACATTCCTCAATATAGTAACAGCTATCTATAAAAAGCTCATAGCCAACATTATTCTTAATGGCAAAAAATCCCCTGAAATCATTTCTATTAGGTCAGGCAGATACTAAGCAAATATGTCCATTGTCTCCACTCTCGTTCAACATAGTATTAGAATACCTATCAAAAGCAATCAGGCAAGAGAAGGAAATCAAAGGAATCATATTGGAAAAGATGAAGTCAAACTATCTCTATTTGCAAATGACATGATATACATCAAAGATATTAAAGAGATGGCATCTCCCGCTGCTGCTGGTCAGAAGCCTCCAGTCCCTCCAGCTAAAGTGAGCTGCATGCTACACCACATAAGCCCTCTTCACTCCAACTTTTTAGACACTATCTCATTGGGAGTGAGACACAAGGAACCTAAAGACATGTTTTGAACCTGGACTGGGTGTTAATGACCCCTCTCTCAACTGCCCCCTTCATCTCCAGCCACCACTGGCCAAAAGCCCATACTCCTCCTGGTCAAGTGAAGTCAGTGGAATCTGTACATACACACTCTGGCCATAGTCAAGCTACCTCAGAAACCTCTCTGACACTTCAATCTATACCAAACAGTCATATACAAATCTGGTCCAAATTTTTCTCCTTCAGAAAAATATATAGCTCAAAATCCAAAAGAACAACCCAACAAACGAGTTTGCAACATCTCTACCATACTTGTGTAACCTCTATTACCTAGAATAAATAAACTCTAAAATAGATATACCTCCAAACACCTCTTACACAATTAAGCAAGTCACTTTTTTAAAATATCTTGAAACTCCAGCACCCTAACTGATCCTGTGCAAAGAACAATGGGGAAACTAAGAAAGACAAAATAGCTGGGGATATGGAGTGAAATCATAGCAGATTGTCAAGTCCTCCAAAGCACACAAACCTCAAAGATGGAAAATTAAAATCAGCATTTAATGTCTTAGCAATGAAACTTAAAGAATCACTAAGCAAAGAAATTAAGAAATCCATAGATGAACAATTCATCCAACTCAAAGATAAGAGAGCCCATACAAATGAAACTAAGGGAACTAAAAATTATGCTAGCAAGCCACAGTTGCAGAATTACACACATAGAGAATCACATGAATGAACTTGAAGATAAAATACAAGCTAGCAACAACAAAGCAATAAAGAAAGAAATGAGAGATAAAATATTGGAAGAAAATGTAAGGTACTTAATAAACAAAGACAAAATAAATAATCTACAACTAGTAGGAATACCAAAATAAAAAAAGGGAAAGATGAAGAACAAGTAGTGGGGGAAATAATAGCAGTGAATTTTTCCACTCTCTGGAAAGAAGCTTCTGTACAAGTCTAAGAGATGAAAAGAGTTCCAAATAAAATAGACCCTAATAGATCAACACCAAGACATATATAGTATTGCAAATGGAAAAAAAAACTAAAAAAGAGATGAATTCTTCAAAGTAATAAGGGACAAAAAAACCTCCAGTACAAAGAAAAGAACGTGAAAATCAAAACATATCTTTCATTTGAAACAATCCAGGCAAGAAGACAGTGGAATGACATATTTAAACTACTGCATAAAAGAAACTTCAATTTACACTCCACTACCCAGCAAAATGTTTATGTACATGAGAGGGAAGATTAAAAATATTCTCAGGCAAAAAGAACTCACAATATTTGCACTAACCAAACACACTCTAAATTAACTACTCACAAACCAAACACCCAATTTTTGTAACAACAACAACAACTGTACACTATATAATAGCACAATAACTCTCCTTGTCAATAATCTCCTTAAATATCAATGGACTAAACTCCCAATTAAAAGGCACAGAGTAAAGGGTTGGATCAGGAAACAAAACCAGATATCTTCTGCCTACAGAAAACACACTTAAAAGTTTAGGATAGACACAGTCTGAGAGTAAAGGGATAGAAATCACTTATACATACCACTGGAAAACAAAACAAAACAAAATTCTGGGACAGATTTATTTGTATTAAACCAAACTGCATTCAACCTCATAAAGTAACAAGAGACAAAAATGGAACATTAGACCAAGTAGTACTAACTCTTATCAACATTTATTCACCAAATGTAGAGCCAGCAAAATATTTAAAGTTTTTGCTTGCAACCCTGGAGAAACATGGATGGAAATGTGAAAATAGTGGAAGATTTCAACACAGTATTATCTTCACTAGACAGATCCACTAGGCAGAATGCTAGCAAAGATGTAAGAGCACTAAATGAGAAACTAAAAGAAATAGGACTAATGGAAGTATGCAGGGTCCTCCATCCTCAGAAAGTGGAGCACACATTCTTCTCAACTGCACATGGTAGCTTCTCTAGAATAGTCCACTCCTTAGGAAACAAATATAAATTACATAAAATCACAGCATAGTATTGGAACAAAGACATACTTTTAGACCAATGGATCAAAATAGAATAACCTGTATCAAATGCCTTACTATATGGTCAATTAATCTTTGATAAGGGAGCCAAGAACTTTAAGTGGAATAAATACAGTCTCCTCTCCTCAAAAGATAGTATTGGAACGATTGAATAACTACTTGTAAGAAATTAAAGATCAATCCATATCTCACACTTTACACAAAATTCAATTCAAAATTATTGAATACGCTGAGAATAGACCTAAATTCATTGAGGAAAACATAGGCAGAACACTCCAAGACTTAGTCCTCAAAGAAGTTCTCAATGATAGAAAGCCAAAGGAAGGTCTAAAGAATCAAATCTGAATAAATAGCACTACATTAAACTAAACAGTTTCTGTATGACAAAAGAAACACAAGCTAAAATTAGAAGGCAACTAACTAAATGGGAAAAAAATGTTTGCGTTCAAATATTAGATACCAATACCATGCTGTCTTGATAACTATTGTTTTGTAGTAGAGTTTAAAATTGGGGAAAGTAATGCCTCCCATTTTCCATTTCCCTTGGAGTGCTTTAGCTATTCGAGGGTGTTTATTGTTCCAAATGAACTTCATAAGTGTTTGATCCACTTCTTTGAAGAATGTCATGGGTATTTTTAAGGGGATTGCATTAAATCTGTATAATGCTTTGGGGAGTATTGTCATTTTAATTATGTTAATCCTGCCAATCTATGAGCAGGGTGTGTATTTCCATTTCCCTGTGTCTTCTCTTATTTCTTGGAGCAGGGCTTTATAGTTTTCTTTGTATAGGTCCTTCACATCTTTGGTCAAGTTGACTCCAAGATATTTGAGTTTGTGTGACACTAATGTGAATGGGATTGCCTTCTTGACTTCCTTCTCTTCCCTATCATTATTGGTGTATAAAAAGGCCATTGATATCTGTGTGTTAATTTTGTAGCCTGCCACCTTGCTATATGAGTCTATTGATTCTAGGAGCTTGGTAGAGTATTTAGGATTTTTTAAGTAGAGTATCATGTCATCTGCAAACAATGAGAGCTTGACTTCTTCCTTTCCTATCTGGATTCCCTTGATATCTTTTTCTTGCCTGATCACTATAGCAAGAACTTCCAGTACTATGTTGAAGAGGAGTGGTGAGAGCGAACAGCCTTGTCTTGTACCAGAATTTAGAGGAAAGGCTTTTAGTTTTTCTCCATTGAGGATATTTGCCATGGGCTTGTGGTAGATGGTTTCAACTAGATTGAGAATGGTTACTTTCATTCCCATCTTGTTGAGAGTTCTGATCAAGAATGGGTGTTGGACCTCATCAAATGCTTTCTCTGTGTCTATTGATATGATCATGTGATTTTTATTTTTCTTCTTGTTGATGTTGTGTATGATGTTAATAGATTTACGGATATTAAACCATCCTTGCATTCCTGGGATGAAACCTACTTGGTTGTAGCGTATGATCTTCTTGATGATGCAGTGGATCCTATTTGACAGGAT
>PVKC010032378.1:0-14259 GCA_004027635.1 Crocidura indochinensis | reverse complement strand
TCAGAAGTCGCTCCTGGCCTGGGGGACCATATGGGGCACGGGGGATTGAACCGCGGTCCGTCCAAGGCTAGCGCGGTAAGGCAGGCACCTTACCTCCAGCGCCACCACCCGGCCCTGCGCTCTTTCTAAGGAAAGAACATCATCCTAACAAGAAGAGAAAAAAATCACACTAAGGACTGTGTTGGATCACTGAAGTCCAGCATTTCTCTCTGGACAGTCTTCTCTGCTGTGAGCCTAGGCCCAAGATTTGATCCTTTGAGAGGCCTCTTCCACAGAGGACTCCACTCCTTTGTAGGCAAATCAACACACCCGGAAAGGGTGGAACCAGAGGAGTGTGGCTGCGCACATCATTTACCCAATGAATACCACCGCAACACATAGAAAACCACACAATACTAGTGTGACAATGGGGAAACAACGCAGGCCAGCGTCAGACATAGAGAACGAAGATGACAATTCTGATGACCAGATAATGACCAACAAACTAATCAACCTCTCAGATAAGGAATTTAGAAAAACAATATGGAAGATGCTGAAAGAACTCAAAGAAACCATGGACCGAGTTGAAAAGAACACTAATAAGAACCAAGAAAATATGATGACAGAAATCACAAAATTCCAAACTGAAATAACATGTCAACTAACAGTCCTGAAAAACTCAGTAAATGCATTGAATGGTAAAATGGATGATCTCAACACCAGGGCAGAAGAAGCTGAAAATAGAATTGGTGCTGTGGAAGATGAGATAAATAACAACTCCATACAGCGGGAGAGATTGGGAAAAAAACTTAAAACAAATGAATGGACAATGGAAAAATAGTCAAAGAATGGGAACAAATGAAAATAGAAGTCTATGATAAGACCAACAGAAGCAACTTAAGAATCATTGGAGTCCCAGAGACACAGGAAGAAAATTTCCAGGAAGAATCAATGGTCAAGAACATCATTCAAGAGAAACTTCCAGAACTAAAGAATGTATGTGATCAAATCTTGCATGCCCGAAGAGTACCAACCAAAAGAAACCCCAGAAAAAATACTCCAGGACACATCCTAGTCACAATGACGAATCCCACAGATAGAGACATAATTCTGCAAACAGCAAGATCAAAAAAGGAAATTACATTCAAGGAAGCATCCTTGAGAGTCACCTGAAACACTCAAGGCCCGAAAGCAGTGGTGGGATATTGTGACAAGACTGAATGAAATGAATGCTTCACCTAAAATACTGTACCCAGCAAAACTCACTTTCCGGTTTGACGGAAAAATACATGGTTTCACAGACAAAAAAACAGCTCAGAAAAATACAGACTCAAACCCACTCTTAAGAGAAAAGCTGAAAGACCTAATTTAAGACAAAACTAACCATAAGACACACCAAATTTCAATATAAAGATGGCATCAAATCCCAGGACAATTCTTTCTCTCAATGTAAATGGACTAAATGCACCAGTTAAGAGACACAGGGTGGCTAAATGGATCAAAAAACTCAATCCAACGTTTTGCTGTCTACAAGAAACTCACCTAAATAGTCAGAACAAGCATAGACTCAAAGTAAAAGGCTGGAGGAAAATTATCCAAGCAAACAACACCCATAAAAAAGTTGGAGTGGCCATACTGATATAAGATAATGTAAACTTTATAATCAGGAAGGTTGTAAGGGACAAAGATGGACATTATATATTAATCAAGGGGTATGTAGAGCAGGAAGAAATCACGCTTCTAAACATATATGCACCGAATGAGGGTCCAGCAAAATATTTAATACAATTGTTGACAAGGCTGAAAAATAACATCAATAACAACACAATAATTGTGGGGGACCTCAACACAGCTTTGTCAACAATGGATAGGTCAACCAGACTGAAATCCAACAAGAATATACTGGACCTGAGGAGAGAAATGGAAGAAAGAGGCCTAGTGGATATATATAGGACACTCCATCCCCAGAAACCTGGATACACATTCTTCTCCAATGTACATGGGACATTCTCCAGGATAGACTACATGCTAGCACATGAAACATATCTTCATAATATCAAGAGGATAGAAATTTTGCAGACTACCTTTGCTGACCACAAGGCTCTGAAATTATTTGTGAATTCCAAAGGAACAAAGAAGAAAAACTCTAACACCTGGAAGTTAAACAGCCTCATACTGAACAACCAGTGGGTCCGAGATGAAATCAAAAAGGAAATTAAAAGATTCCTGGAAACAAATGATAATGAAGACACAAACTATCAGAACTTATAGGACACCACAAAAGCAGTACTGAGAGGAATATTTATAGCTTTGCAAGCACACATCAGGAAGGATGAAGGGGCTTACCTGAGTAGCTTAATGATGCAGCTTATTCTGGCTCTGTGCTCAGAAATCACTCTTGGTAGGCTCAGGGTACCATATGGTATGCTGGGACTCAAACCCAAGTTCGTCCCGGAGTAGCCTTATGCAAAGCAAACTCCCTACTGTTGTGCTATATCTCCAGCCCCTCATAGAAAGTTTGATAATTCAAAAAATTTGAAGAAACTACTTGACAGTGACAGAAGTGATGGTAGTGAGTGCTGTACTTAGCTTATTGGTACTATCAGAAATTTCATAGAAAAAGGTAAACTTAAGACAAAGAAAAATTCCAAATTTCAGAAAAGGTTTGGAGTATGTGTGGTACCCAGGAACATTACAACAGATAATGTCTTCAGATCTTATAGAGGAATCTAGTCTTCGATAAAGTCTTTCACTTCTGGAAATGATTTTGATCATTGAACTCTGTTATGTGGAATGGATCTGACAAAGTTGAGAGGAAATGAAGTCACGTACTCCTGTAGGTTATCTGAAATGCTGACCCCAGAGATATTTAAATACAACTCATGGACACGCTGATATTGGCTTCAAAAATTTCCTTAGGAAGTATGAATCAGTTCATACAAATATGCTGACATCTCTCAATAGCTAAGAGGACTCATTCTGGGTGTTAACACAGCAGGAACAATCAGAACTGGAAGAAGAAGTGATTGACACGCTGACACACTACTGTAAGAATTGCAGAAAGGAACAATTACATTGCTCAAAGAACTCTTCACAATTGGATAGGAAGAGAATTATGTCAGTGCTGAAAGATTTCACAGCTGTACTCCAAAACAAACCTGCAAATGCACATTATAGGCATCGGAAACAAAAGAGCCTATTATTTTGTCTCCTTTTAGGTAAGTGGTAAAGTATTGGGAGATAGCAGGAAAGATAATTCTAAAGGGCAATTTAGTCTCCTGTCAGCACCTGGATCTTGCTAGATGTCATTTTCAAATGTATAACTACTTTTCCGAAAGACACGATAGATTTTGTGTGGAACAGATGAATGAACTCGGTCTGGTCCTTCTTTATAAGCATAATGGTTATTTTACTATATTGATTTAGGACTCAGAGCATTTCTCATAAGAATTTTCGGAAAGAGTTTGGTATATAACTTAAGGGAATAAGAAAAAAAATCAATCTGACTTTGGAACACTGAGTGGACAAACAACATATACAATAATCTGTTGATTTAAGAAAGCCCTGAGGATCACTCAAAATTTAAGTAATGGTGATAAAAAGAACACAGTTAGCTAGGATGTTGTTTCCTTCTCTCCCTTGAAGGTAGAGCAGTGCAAAAGAGGCACGTTTGTCTTATTTGGTTTTTTTAGCTCTTTTGTTTGTTTTGGCAAAACCTGGAGGTGTTCAGGGATCGCTCCTGGAGAGCTCGGGGGACCATGTGAGCTGCTGGGGATAAAACCCGCATTGACCGCATGCAAGATAAGCACACTACCCACAAGTACTCCAGTACAGGCTTACTAAACTTTTAACTCTAATTTCCTGCCTCCTTTTCATCCTTTGCAAAGTGATACCCAGAGGTGACCCTGCCACTGCATTTCTCCATTGCCTGCTGGCTCCCTTTGAAGTTCTGCCACTAGAAGGCGCTAGAGGCAGACAGGAAGGTTCAATAAAGTTGTTTCTGATTTGAGTTTGATTTCCAGAACTGTAACTCCAGAAACTTTTGCACATTCCAATGGCTGAAACTTGGTTCCAGTGCTTTTCATGCTCCCAGAATCAGTCTTACTCTAATAATCACCAATCCTGCTTTCTAGCTCCTATTTCTTGCACAAGGCTATTTCATCCAAACAATCCTTGACTAGCAGCACTCAGGCAGCAAGCATTTCTCAGAGCTACTGCTATACCAGTACCCTGCTCTGAGCTCCGATGCTTCAGCATCATCTCTTTATTTCCTATTCTGAACAAAATGTGTTTTAACAATCGTTCCCCTTTTGTCGTTCAATTCCCAGTAGCTGCTAAATCAATTCCTTATATTAAATTATTCCTGAGTGCTAAGTCTCATTTCCTGACTAGTCCTTGACTGACATCTATAAAACAACACAGTTTCTCTCTACTGTATTTATTTAGTCATTGCATTGGATGTGTCTTCAGGTCACTTATTTTCATGATAATTCTAGAAATTAGTACATACATATTTTCATACTGCTCATATGCATCAACATGCAAGCTGGTTTGCCTTTTCTCATATCCCTTGTGGGAAATAATGCTCTAGTGTTCAACTACAGACTGACCTGGATAATCCTTACAGCAGATACTAGTCGTTAGCAGAATCATTACAATACAAACTCTAAATCAATGGCATAGGAGCTTCAGATCACAGCTTTGAAGAGCACTTAGACATTCTTTGATTACATGCGCAAACATTCCAAAATGCAATAAAGTGCCAATCTGAGATATCTGAAGTTAAATATTTGAGGAACATAGGGAATGTTATTAATCAGTACTGACAAAAAAAAATCCCGTGATAAAAGAAAAGGTTATTTTGTTAAATAACAGCTAGGGTAGATTATTCCTTAGCTTAGCATGATGTTACAAGAAATTGGGTTTTCATTTTTTACTGTCAGCTGTTCTGTGCTTGAAACTCCAAAGTGGGGGGCAATCCATAGCCCGAAGTTAGGACACTTTAAAGCAAGGCTTTCTTAAGAGGTTCTAAGATGCAATTTGGTAGCAAAACTTCACTCATGGGTGTGAAATAACCAATGATCTGTCTCCAGGTGATAGAAAGTTGGCAGTAAAAGCTTTTATTCATAGAAAAATGTCATTCCACCTCTGAAAATTTAAATACAAATAAATCTCATCAGCTTGGACACCAAATTATAAGTAAATCCTGATGAAGTATATGTGGCACAGGAAACAATTGCAAGACTGAGTGAAAAATTAATCACCTGAGAAAAAAACAAATACCAGTAACAAAACCTTTAAATAGCAGATGCTAGGTTAATTTTACCCCTTTAAAAAAGGGAATAGGGGGCCCGGGAGATAGCATGGAGGTAAGGCATTTGCCTTTCATGCAAAAGATCATCGGTTCGAATCCCGGTGCCCCATATGGTCCCCCGTGCCTGCCAGGAGCAATTTCTGAGCATGGAGCCAGGAGTGACCCCTGAGCACTGCCGGATGTGACCCCAAAACCAAAATAATAATAATAATAAAATAAAAATAAAAAAGGGAAAAGGTAGCAATATTCATCAATTGTGAGAATTTTGTGGGTGTTTAAAACTTTAAACTTTGGGGCCTCTAAATTTCCAAAAGAGCTTAAGATAAAATATAAAGTGGTGTGTACCCAAATCCATAGGGCATTTTTTTCAAACCAAACTTAGAGATGCATAAAGATGTGTCATGGTGCAATTAATCTCTATTTTCTCCTTTTTAGCTACTGGTTTAGTGATTTATACTTCACATAATAAAATATTCTATTAAAATTATCCTCCATTTTCCACAATAGGAATCAGTCCATTTCTCTGGTACATTCTTCAAAGGTAGGGATAAAAGAGAAGGGAAAAAACCTGTATATTTATAAACACTTGATAAACTTGAATTCTCTTGTTCACCTGTGTCCTTTTAATTCACATCATGCCCTGTCCCACACAAACAAACTTCTTTGAACTCTCCCTCTTCCTACTGGGAAAATTAAAAGTTTCTCCTGCCAGTATTAGGAGTCCAATATATATATATACACACACACACATATATATTAGCACATATATATGCCACTGTTCTAATTGCATGTTTGTTGCACACAATTCTCACTATCAACTGCATGCTCTGAAAGAGCCTCCCATCATGAATAAAAAGGCAATAGAACCTACAATGTGGATTATTTTTCTTGCCATGGGAAGACATTTGTTGTCACTTCCACATCTTCCTTGATGATCATTCCCATATTCTGTCTTTCTGGGGACTCTTTGTTCCTTATGATCAATAATCAGGGCGTATTGACTTCTTTGTCACCCACATGCCCAGAGATAATCCAAAGACTCAGACCTCAAGTCAGTAATAGAATATAGGGCTGAGGGTGCTGTTTCTATTCCCAGAACTTGTTAGCATCCTGAGTATCACTGGGTGTACTTCTGGAGGTCCAGCCAACAAAGGTGTCCTTGCTAGTTCCTGGCACTACCAGGACCCGAGCAGAGCACATCTTCAGCTTCACATTAACAACCTACCTCATTGGTCAAGTATCACCAAAAGTAGCCTTCAGGATACTTGACTACCACTCGGGAGGCCCAAGAGAATGAATGTTTCTGACCCTTAGCAGGAAGCTGAAACCCTGGGATAACATAGTGAATAGAAGAAAATGGAGACCCATCTCCTGGACTCTTCCAGTTGATTCCTGCTGCCCCCCACAAACACACACTATATATATACATATATACATGTATATATACATATATATTTATATAAATATATATATATATATATATATATATAACATCATTAGAATCAAAGCAATGTCTGGGTCTCTTGGCAAGAAGCCTAGATGGAAACTACCAGCCCTGAAGTCATCTGTGTTTTTAAAAAATGAAAGTATTTGAGGGGTGGGGTGGTACTTGCTGGGCACATAATTCATATTAAGAATGGCTCTTATTTGCCCACAAAATTTTAAAGATATAATCCTAAAAGTTGAGAATGTGAAATTTGGGAGGACTGGGAAGTGGGTAATTCTGAGATTTACTTATAGTCATTTCGTATTATGATTTAGGGTCTATAAAGATAATATAATACTATTTTATATTTTATTCGATCTCCATTGCTTTCTGGGAGGCTTCCCAAGAAATTTTCAGGGGACCTGGTACTCGCTTCCTGTGATTCTCAGCCAACTGGACTATGTATCAATGTGAGGGCAAAGGGTGTGATGTTTCTTGGACCATGTCCAGTGATATCAGAGACCACCATGGCTCCCAGAAGTGAATTGACCTCAGGTAGGGAATATATTCTTATATAATGACTCAGAACCCCAGTGACCATTTTTGTCAGGAACAGACAGCCCCCAGCAGCAGCTGCATGCTAAGAAGAGCATAAGAGCACCCATGTATTTTGACATTCCATATATAATTGCTTTGCGAATTACAGGAGTCCTGCCCCTTGCGAATGGATCTGAAGCAGGAGCTCAGATGTAAGAGATAAAAGCATGGGGTCAGAGGTTTCCCATCTTCGAGGACTGAGAGCTCTGATTATCCTTCACATAAAGTATTTATTGTTCAGGGACAAGCAACAGGGAGAAAGGGCAGCCACCAACAGGCAAATACCTATCTAATACTAATCAAGACTAAGTGGTCTCAAAAGGGGATGTGTGAGGAAGCTAAAATAAAATGTCTGAAGATTATCTTCCTCTGGGAAAGGTTGCAGATAAAAGACTGAATACAAGACTCCTGCCTACTGGGCGTTCCTTGTGAATTTATCAGTAGATAATTGAGAAATTAAGAGCCCTCAGATCTTTTCTGCCTTATTCCTTAGACTATCAACTCTCTATCTCTAAATTTGCTTATTTCTTGGATGTCTTCATATCCAACAGGAAATTGTACCTTGAGTCTGATAGTCTTGTACTTGGTACATATCCCCCATCAAACTCAACACATTCACTCCCTTCACTGCCCTGAATCCCCTGTTGCAAAACTCAACTCTGAAATTATTTTATCTTTTGCCATTTACATTTTGATATTTTCCCATTAACTCTGAAGTCCAGACTTTAAAGTGAGATCTGGGTCACTGGGATCTGCCTACAATAACCTTTACCAACCTTGGGTAGTTTGTTTGACTATAGGAGTCTGACCATTACTCTCTAAGTGAGTTTTAAAATTGTGTATTGCATTTGTCACAGGACTCGATGCTACAAATTCTAAGACCTGGTTGTAGTCCTCTTATCTGCCTTTATTTCAGCAGAAGTGGGAGACATATGTTAAATCCTGGGCACTATTCCTTCAACTCTTTCTTCACTGAGAAATTGAATAAAGTCAGCCTTCCTGGCCAGAACTTGCTCTGCTTCTAAGTGGCTTGGATTGAAATCCAGCATAAGAACTTCTCTAGGAGTATTTAGCTTATTTATAGGTACGTAATTCTCATCCTAAAAGAATGAACCAAACAGCAATGACACATATTTGTTCTGTAGGAAAGGAGGAACCATAAAATGGCAGTTCTGGGGAAAAAAGATAAACAAGTAAAGGATGATAAATAGGGCACAAGGACTCTAGGTATTAGTTGCTGAGTGCAATACTACTGACTTTATGGTTAGCATGAACTCTATTGCAATGAGGTATATATATATATATATATATTCCACAAATAAATATATATTTATTTATTTGTGGGATTTTCTTTTCTAAGAAGATGACATTTCTAGCATACTTGGTGGCCTGTGGCAACTCCTAGAAATATTCATTTAATGGTGCTAGTTTGATGATTCTGAGCTCAGGTCTAGTGGTGCTGTGGGACAATATGATGGCGATTATGATGGTAGTGGGAAAGAGGAGGGCATGCTACAACAAAGATCAAATTCTGTGTCTCAGATATAAAAGAAACAATTTTCTTTGATATTTCTCTTACTTTCTGAAAGTTGAGATCCTCTGTTGCTCAAAATGTAAACTAAGTCTTCATCTGTGTCCAGAAGATGGTAGCTGTTTCTTCTCCTAAACCTTCGCTTTTCTTCTCAGAACAATGAAGAATAAGAGAAGTTTGGTGGAGGATGGTAGTTCTCTGGAGATTTCAGCAGGAGCTTCTGTCCTAGCTTTTCAACTCAGGCACATTGGTCTCTCTTAGTTTCACCCTAGCTGTGGTGGTTCAGCTCTCTTTTTAATCTCTTTGATTCTACATTTCACAGAAGAGTCAGACATCCTGAACCAATTAGGCCCGGTGTCTAAGCCATTGAGCACTGAACTGGTTGAAGTTCTGGTATGAGAATTTCAAGTAATTTTTAAAATGTATTTACTTATTTGGTTTTGAGACCACACCAAATAACCCCTGGCTCTGCACTCAGGCATCACTTCTGGTGAGTTGACTGGATTATATAGGATGCATGAAATCAAAACTGGCTCAGCCTTCTTCAAGGCAAGAATCCTAACCTGTGCTATAGTTCTGGCCCTGTCAAGTAATCTCTAAATTGCATGTGCTTACCACTTGTAATTAATATCACTTGGCATGGATGGGGATCCAGGGACACAGCAGCAGCTAAGGAAATATAACTGAGAATTCTCTTAACTTTGGAATTAAATGGACTTGCTCTCTGGTTATTATCATTAATACGTGCAATTAAAAATTCCAATAATGTGGAACAAGTACAACAGTACAGTCAGTAGGGTTCTTGTTTTGCATGAGGCCATCCCTGTTTTGATTTCTGGCATCCCATATGATTCCCTGAACTCTACCAGTAGTAATTCCTGAGTGGAGAAGCAGGAGTAACCCCTGATCATTGCCACATGTGTCACCAAAACAAACAAAAATAATTTTTAAAAGAAAATATCACTGATGCATATCAATAACAAAGACTCATTTTGTCTTTTTTAAACATATGAATGACATGTATATAGCATTTCACAGTGCACAAAGCAGAATTATTGAAAACCTGACCAAATCCTTCTGAGCCATCTTATCTTATATTTTAATTAAAAATTATCATTGATTATTTTGGCAGCCTCTTAAGCAATTCTCAGTGGACCTGGGGTCACCTCTCTAGCTCTGGGAAATTCTCATCAATGATTTCTTTCTTTTTTTTGGAGGGGGGGGTCACACCCGGCAGTGCTCAGGGGCTACTCCTGGCTCCATGCTCAGAAATTGCTCCTGGCAGGCACGGGGGACCATATGGGGCACCTGGATTCGAACCGATGACCTTTTGCATGAAAGGCAAACGCCTTACCTCCATGCTATCTCCCGGGCACTGTAAGCAGTGTTATTTAGGACAAGACATGCTGAAATCACTGAGAGGTACCACCAGCAGTACAAGAAGGAAACTGGTTTTAATTCTAAGTTCCCTGTCTCTCTTCCCAAAGCCAAAGGAAGGAAAGCAATGGATTAGGAACTTGGAACTTGAAACCAATATAAGCAAGGGTTTGCCTGAGTTCCAGGCAGTGACTTTTTTTAAACCCTGCTTTGACAAGTCATTCCGATTCCTGTTACTGTTCCCAATTCTATCTACATTAATGTGCGGTGACCAGCACTTTCCATGCTCACCTCCAGTGACTCTATAATCTCTCCTCTATCATTCTCTCCTATCTCCTCCTCCTGGATTATGTATTGCCCAGCCACACAAGTTCTTGGTGCTTAAGAAATTTTATTTATAGAAAACATGAGTCCAGGAATCATGCAAATTTTCATTTGTTTGACATTGTATTGGCCTGAAGGGTTTTCTATGAAATTAATGTTCTTACTTTTTAAAAATCTATATGTAAGAGCTCTACCACTCCCTTATGTGATGCCATTGGGAGGAATCTTTGGGACACAAGTTTAGAGGAGACCAAAAACTCTACAGGTTTTAGAATCAGTAACTTTAAAATATAAGAGGGCAGCATTATCTGGAATTATCTTGAAAGCTTCAGTCAATGAGGACACTGTAGTAAGAAGCAGTCTGTAAATCAGGTTGTGTGTCCTCTCTCAACACATTCATCCACATTTCCACATTGACCCTCTTCCCTCCCCCCCCATTAGAACTTACAGTCTCCAAGACTGTGAGAAGTCAGTAAGAAGTTTCACTGCTAAAAGTCAGTGTTCACAGTGGCACAAGAGGTAGGGTGTTTGCCTTGCAAGTGCTAACCTAGGATGTATTGCTGTTCGATCCCCCATGTCCCACATGATCCCCCAAGTCAGGAGCGATTTCAGAGTGCATAGCCAGAAGTAACCCCTGAGCATCACTGGGTTTGGCCCTGAAAGCAAAAAGAAAAAGGTAGTACTCATAGTTCAAGACAACTTGTCTCTATATATTTTATTTTATTTTACTTTATTTTATTTATTTATTATTTAATTACAGCTTGTGCCACTGTTCCAGCCCCATATATATTTTAAATTAATAATTTTTTATTGAGATGAAAAGTGGTACATAACAGTGAAAATATTAGACAAATAGAAGGTCAGGTGTGTAAGATATGGTAACATACAATGCTAATCTAAATTCACATGTCACAAGTTCTTTAAGTCTTGATAGAATACCTATTAATTGACATAGTGAATAAGACACTTAGCAATTAACAGTTTTTCTGTGGAAAGTATGTGCTTGTACAGCATCACAGCCAGTTTTTTCAAGATATATTACCATTTGCGATTTTTCAAGTTATTCAACTACACAGTGACAATAAATGAGGGCCTTTCCACCACCAATGTTGTCCTCCCTTCCTCTCTATTCCCAAGCATATAATCTTTTTTTTTATTTTTCGCTTGCATGGGCCCACCAAAGTATGGAGTTCATGGAAAGGAAAAATTTTGGCCAAAATACAAGGAGACCCTAACCCTGGAATTTCCTGATATAAGACCATTTCTAGGCTCCAGGCAAGCTAGTTTGTCCAATCCTGGTCATTGTCTGTAGTGCCCACACAGTTATATTTTTCACAGTCCCTGTTGTTGATCTCACATTTCTGTATAGAAGATCCTGGCATCTGTATATCCTACAATGAAGTCAGGATGGTGCAGAGTGGCATCTAATTTCAACTTGCAATTAACAGGCAATGCAGAAGGCCCTGTCTAGTATGCAGGTCGTTGTTGTTGTTGTTTAAGTCTTCTCAGTGTTAAGGGAAGACTCCTTTGAGTAATCGATGTCAGAGCAGCAGTAGGGTCTTCCCTGATAGAGGATTGCTTCCAGGTGATGTCATAAACAACATTGGATGTTTCATAGATGGCTTCCCTGGTTCAGGGGTAACTAAATACCCAAACCTCTGAGGCCTGTGCCTGGTCATCATGTTCAGGGTTTGTAAGGCTCCGTTGCACCACAAGATTTGTGTGTTCCTATCTTTATTAGATAAGAACTTATTTGTATGTATAGTATTTTCCATTTTAATGTGCCCATGCAAACAAGGAATAATGCCACCTGGCGTTATCAGAACATAAGGGGACCGCAAGAACAAGTCCGACAATCCCCGTGGCCTGGTTCAAACATTAGAATTAAACTGAGGGATTCTATCACCAAAATTCCTTATTGAATAATTCACAATGATATTGGTACCTATGGGGATGCTAGAACAAGTCCAACAACCAATTGACTTGGTTCTTATATAAACGTTAAATAGGGGGAGACTTCTACAAACTTCCTTATTTGACAAATAACAAAGGGAAGGAAAGATAAAGAGGAACTCTTTCACCAAAATACCATATCGAACAGTTCACGTACTAACTTCCTTATTTAACAAATAACAAAGGGATAAAAAGTGGGGAAAATAAACAATCTAAGTTGAGAGAATAGACTCAATAATCACTGTATATGGGAACTAATCAGAAACCTAGTATACTATCAAACACAGTTACACAGTGAAGAAAGGAAGAGGCCAAGAAGCCGCTAAGAGTGAACAAGGAGAAAAGAGCACTGGTCTCTTCCTAGCCTGAGAGTCCATACTCTTATTTTTGTTTTGAATATATATGGTAGCCCCACGCAAAGTGGTCTCCTCCCAGACTGAGAGTCCATCCTCCCATTTTTATTTTGAATATATATGGTACGTGCGGGGGCATTAGCCCCTGTGCAGTTTTCAAAATGGAGACCAATGGAAAAAAAAATACCAGTGAATGTAGACACATACACCAGTGCTGCTTCGGTCCCCCCTTTAGTGTAGGGAGACAAAGGAGGAAAGACTGAAGACCACGATAGAGTCCACATGGGCCGGTAACCAGGGAAGACCTGGAAAAAAGAAGAGAAATAGGGGAACGGCTGGAGGCCTGCCAGGCCTCCCAGCACCCCCCAAGCTAGGGAGAATGCCATTCGGCATGGGGTGTCCCCTTACCCCAGTACCTGGGTAGAGCTGGCCTCCAGAATCAAGGCACTGGAAGCCAGTTATCTGCCCCGCCCCTCCCTTTGCTCCTCCTCCCTAGTGTAGGGAAGGGAGGGAAGCCTGAAGACCCCTAATGGAGTCTACCTGCACCCACAGCAGGCCAGCTGAGTTGGCACTCAGGCCAGGCCAAGAGTCCAGGGGGAAATAGGGGAACTGCTGGAGGCCTGCTAGGCCTCCCAGCAACCCCCAAGCTAGGGAGAATGCCATTCGGCACGGGATGTCCCCTAACCTCAGTACCTGGGTAGAGCTGACCTCCAGAATTAAGGCACCGGAACTAAATTAATAATTTTAAGTACTGGGAGCATTGTCCATGCCAGGCATGTATCCCTGCTCCTTGAGAGATCTACCTAGCCCTGCATATTTAAAATCTATTTATAGCAAATTGAAGCACAGGGCCTGGCCCCTAACAGAATCTAGGTAGAGGAGTTCTAAGTCCTCCTCCTGGAGGCAGGGAACAGGGACATCCAGACACCTTTGTATGTGGTAGGACATTGACAAAACACCCAGACAATTTCCTGTTTTTCTAGTCTCTTGTGTTCCCATTAATTGCACAGAAAATTCAGGTTGCAGATCTTATATAAAATTCAGGGGCCCAGGAGATAGCATGGAGGTAAGGCGTTTGCCTTTCATGCAAAAGGTCATCGGTTCGAATCCCAGTGCCCCATATGGTCCCCCGTTTCTGCCAGGAGCAATTTCTGAGCATGGAGCTAGGAGTAACCCCTGAGCACTGCCGGGTGTGACCCAAAAACCAAAAAAAAGAAACGAAAATTCAAAACTTTCTTTTTAGCTTGCTATCCTTGCTTTCTGACAGAAGGGCAAGCCAGCTTTAGTACTGAGATGGAGGTAGGGGGAAAAATTGCTTCCGGTAGTACTATGGACCTATGTACATTTTTCATGTCACTCAAAATGAGCATTGGAAGATTTTCTCATGGAAAAACAACCCCATATT
>PVKC010032377.1:0-14274 GCA_004027635.1 Crocidura indochinensis | reverse complement strand
AAAAAAAAAAAAGAAAAATGTTCACAGTGGAAACACAGCAGGATGGGCCACCCCATTTCTCTGCCTCCTGCCCAGAGTGCAACAGGACGCCATAAAGATAAGTCTGCCTAGGAGAGTGGGCAGACTCAAAGGGGCACCTATATTCATGGAGAGTTCTGGGCCACAGCCTAAGAATTGGGTGGAATTAGGGGCCACTTGCTTTAAGCTGTTTTGGGCTGGGTGTCAGAATGGGCCTTTCTGAGGCCTCATGACCTGATCTCTACCCACTTTCCCAGCACCCAGTGGGTCGCCCCAGAAATATCTGTCTCTGCAAGTTTTCTTCAAGCAATGACACAGAGCACTTTGTGCTGGCCTCCCTTCTGGTCGACTGGGATGTTCCTTGAGGGGTTCCACCATCTCTAGAGCTCCTTTTACCACCACAGCTGGCAAGGACCTAGTCTCAGCACTGCCTTTTCTTACCCTCGGGAGCATGCGTGCTCAGGCACTTTAACTCAAGGCCTCGCATGTGGCATGGCAGTGACTGCAAAAAAGCTAATAGAATAGAAAGATGGGGATCAGAGAATGGAGTGACAGTATAACAGTATAGGGCCAGGGACAGTATAGCAGGTAGTGTGCTTCTTTTACCCAACACCAACTTGGTTCCTGGCATCCCATAGAGGGCAGAGCCAAAAGTGACCCCTGAGCACTGCAATTTTGACCCCCAAACAAAACAACAAAAATGATGGGAATCGCACCCGAGATAGTGGTGGGGAAGTTTAGCCTGGCAAAGGGAACCACGCCTAGTGATAATCTGCAGCCCAGCACTATATACATGCTGGTTTAAATGACAGGCTCCCTGCTGAGGTACGGGGTAGAGGAGGGTCACCTTGTAGAGCCAGAGATCAGGGTCTGTTCCACCTCTCTGAGAAAGAACAGTGTTACGATGAAGGATTTGAGCAGTACGATTCACAATAGTCAGAATCTGGAAACAATCCAAGTGTCCAAAAATAGAGGGGTGGATAAATAAACTGAGGTACAGCTATACAATGGAATACTCAACAGCTGTTAGAAAAATGGAGTCATGAAATCTGCTTAAACATGGATGGATATGGAGTCTGTTATGGTGAGTGAAATGAGTCAGAGGAGAGGGATAAACATAAAATAATCTCACTCACTTGTGGGATTAAAAAAAATACACATCAGGTAATAATACCCAAAGACAACAGAGGTGAAGGCCAAGAATGGTAGCCCATGGTAGGAAGCTTACTACAAAGCGTAGGGGAGTGCAGTTAGGGCAGACAGAGACAAATGTGATAATGATAGTTGGAAATGATCATTCTGAAACAGAACTGGGTGCTGAAAGGAGGTAGAGTGATATGCACATACCCCTTCAGTAATCATTATTACAAACCAGTGTCTAACAGTAAAAAGAGGAAGAGAAAGAGAGAGAGAAGAAAAATGTTTGCCATAGAGGCAAGCAGAAGGGAGGGCCAGGGAGGAGGCAGGAGGGAAAATGGGGACATTGGTGGTGGGAAATGTGCACTGGTGAAGAGACAGGTATTGGACATTGTAGGACCGAAACTTGATCACGAACGACTTTGTAACTGTATCTCACAGTGATTCAATCAAATGTATTAAGTATAAAGAAAAATAGGGGCCTGAGTGGTGGCTCAGCGGTAAGGCATTTGCCTTCCACGTGACTGACCTAGGATGGACCTCGTTTTGATCCCCTGGCATCCCATATGGTTCCTTCAAGCCAGGAGAGATTTCTTTTTTTCTTTTTGTTTTTGTTTTTGGCCACACCCACTTGATGCTCAGGGGTTACTGCTGGTTAAGCACTCAGAAATTGCCCCTGGCTTGGGGGGACCATACGGGACGCTGGGGGATCAAACCGCGGTTCTTCCTTGGCTAGTGCTTGCCAGGCAGACACCTTACCTCTAGCGCCACCACGCCAGCAGCCCCTAGGACTGATTTCTGAGCGCATAGTCAGGAGTAACTCCTGAGCATCACCGGGTGTGACCCCAAAACCAAAAATAAATAAATAAATAAATAAAATGGAAGGCAAATTTACAAAAGGAAACAAAATATGTGGGGTTTGAGGCCAGTCAGTTATGTGGTCCTACATTGCCTTTTCTCCCTCTCACGGTAGAATCAAAGCCTCTGATGTGCAATGTGAGCGCATGCAGGCCTTCGACCAAGAGTTCCAGTGAGGCCAGGAAATCCTTCGTCTTGCACCCACCAGTCCCTGTGTCCTGAGGCTACCAGACAGTCACATCTCAACACCAAGTCACCAAGAAGGAAGGTGTGGGCAGCGGGCAGATGGGGCCAGGATTTCTCCTTGAAGTACTCCACAGCGTCAGCGCCTTTCTGATCCTTCTCTGCCCAGACTTCCCAGTTCTCACAAACGCTGATCCCACATTTGCTGCTTTCCAACACACCCCCACCTGTCCCACCTTTTGCCTCATGGTAGGTTTAATAGCTGAATATTTGTGAGAAAGCTGGGTTAAGTCAGGTTTAGTGTAGGTAGGTGGAGCACTACTACAGTAAGTGGCTCCCCCAAACCCACAGAGAGGGGAGACAGAGTCAGTCGTGTTCCCAATCTGTTGGCCACAGAACCTTGTCAAGGGCCTTCCATGACCCCTTTGGCACTTTTCTAGGAGATACACTTTCTAAGATCCTGAAATTTCTCACAAGCCCTCTTGACTTTGTTTTTGTTTTTGATTTTGGGTAACCCCTGGTAGTGCTCAGGGGTTACTCCTGGCCTCTGCACTCAGAAAATCCCTCTTGGCAGGCCTGGGTGACTAGAGGGATGCTGGGGACTAAGGCTTGGTCGGCAGTGTGCAAGGCAAACACCCTACCCACATGCTATAACCCCGACACTCCCTCTTGATTTAAAAAAAAAATTCATCCTTTGCTATTTCCTCAGCATGAGCCCAACTTTCCACAATGCTGGACCCTTATTCCTGTGCTAGACTGCAGATTGGCCTGGGACTTCCCTCTCCTTTGGGAGAACATTATATTCCAGACAACTCCCCATCCTCTGTGACACTTGCCTGCCCTCCTTCCCCAGTGTACCGCTGGTTGCTTTACACAAAGGGGTAGCTTGTGACCAACTGTTTTCCCTGTCCCCAGGGTTAGGCCCTCCAGAAGATGGAAGAGGCTGCATCATAGCCAAGAAAAGGCTCCTGGTGTGTTCGACAGAACCACGGCACCACCGCATCACAGAGAATCCTTAACTGTGCTTTAAATGCCTAAGCTTTCCTAGCCTTAAAGACTTTCTGTTTTTCAGAACATAAATCCTTAGCATCGGCCTATAAATTCTGAACGGATTTAAAAGTCTTGTGGACTTTCTGCTCTGCTGAGGAGGGCACTGAGCGAAGCAAGGCAAGGCGGGGTGGGGGGCTTCCAGGCTCTGTCCAGCGGTTTCTGCTGTTTGACAGACGATGGAAAGGCAGACTAAAGAAGGGGGCTGCTGGCTAGCTGGACCAACCTCTTCCCCAAAGCTCGGGGGTCTAGCCAGGCCTTTCTGCTGGGGTACAAGGGCAGCCAGTCAGGGCCCCACAATCCAATCCCCCTCAAGTCTCACTCGGCTTGAAGAGAACGCCAAGATGGCATAAATGCGACCATCGGGAAACCCGAAACATGTTCAGAAAAGGCCACGGACAGGAGAGGCAGCGTACCAACCCTCCATTTCCAATCCCCTGCCCTATGCCCTGAAGTTGGCTGGTACTCTTTACAGTCCCTTATTTCCTTGAGATGACTCCCAAAGAACTGTGTGGCACCTTGGCATTGATTCCCCAGCTTATTATACGTCCCATATTTCTTTCGTATTTCAGCAGTTACAATGCCCAGCACCAGACAGTCTACAAGGGCTCATATGTGGCGACTGTCTAATGACAATAAAGGATGAGTGCAGGTGTGTGCAGGTTGGCTGCAACTGGGTGGTGCTTGCTATGGAACCCACGGATCCACACAGAGGCGGCTGAAAGCAAAGCAAGGTGCATGCAGACAGACCGTGAAGAGAAGATATTTGCCTGGAGAGTGACTCAGGCCCATTTCCTCCTCAAACAATGGGCTGTGAAGAGGGGTTTCCAAGCAACCCCCACCCCCAGATTCAGGCATGAAAGTCAGGCAACCAGAATATTCCTACCAGAACCCTCACAAATGAAATCTTATTTAATTAGATATTATATGGAGGGGGGGTTGGTGGTGACAGAAGAAATGAAATACGATTCTTTCATTAACTAAACCAAACTCCTTTTAAAGCCAACAATATGTTCCTCTCTGACAGGACAGAATGGAATGAAATCTTTATTTTAATTGGGGTCAGATGAGGAGCCGTTTGGCTTCCGACGCTTTGTTTATCAGCCCTGAGCTTGGTGGCGGAACCGGAATGTGGAATATTCCATCCTGAAACCACGCCGCCTAAAAGTTCACTTTCCCAATCGGCGTCTGCATGTGAAGTGGCCACAAATAGAGCCCAAACCCACTTCCAAAGTGGGGTTCCTTGAGGCCGGTGCCCCTCTCAGGTTATAGAGGCAGAAGGCCGGAGATTGATTCTGAGGGTGCTGGAGCCAAAAGTCTGTCAGACATTTGCTGCAAGTTGGCTCTGATGAGCAGCATGGCCAGGGTGTGACTCGGAACCAGAACCAGCAGGACTCGGGTCCAGCCAAAACTCGGATGGGCTGATGACCCTGGGCAAGTCCTTCAGCCTTGCTTGGGCTTTAGTTCTCCCAGACATGTGATAGGAAGAAGAGCAGTGTCCACTTAGGAGGACTAGAAGAATGTGAAGGGCACAGAGATGTCCAAGATGCACGGGCCAGACTAAGTACTACCCCCATGAGGGTGCGACAAAATTCAGCTCTGCCCTTCCTATGGTTCTTGAGTAAGGAAGTGGGTGCAGAAACGAAGAATCCCTCTGCTCTGGGCTTGCCTTCATTTCTAGGCTCTTGCATCAAAATTATGGTGCGTTCAGGGTCAACAGCTGCTAAACACAAAGTCAAACTATTTTTTTCTTCTTCTCTTTGGGCCATGGCTGGCAGTGCTCAGGGCTTATTCCTGCTGGGGGGTGGGGATGATAATGGGGTACAGGGGATCAAACCTAGGTCAGCTACATGCAAGGTAAGTACTCTGCCTGCTGTACTATATCTCCAGGCCCCCGAGTCAAATTTTAGAGCCCAGATAACATCTTGACATACTCTTTAAAAAGGAGTGAGAATATTTGATGCATGAAAGGCAAAACTCTCTTCCTCCTCCTCCACAGACCTTGAGATTAAAGTTTGCTTTTGGCTCAGTGCTTAGGGATCACTCCTGGCAGTATTGAGACCACCATATACAGGGTGCTGGGGATCTAACTCAGATTGGCCATGTGCAAGGCAAGTGCCTCCTTGCTTGCTGTACTATTGCTCCAGCCCTCAAAGATGATATATTTTTATGGGTAATCTGGTAGAGAAAAAATGTTGTAACCATGATTATTATTTTTTTCAAGACCTGGAATTTCTGTTCAAAAAGGAAGTTCAACCTAAGTCATCTGCTATAGTGAACAAATCAAATAAAAAAACATGGCATCTTTATATGTGAGGTTCTAGGCCAAGAGCCATTGCAGTGGACTATACAAGATTATGACCTCTCTCTGCAACGGAATAAAGTAGGAAAATATGAATAGAAAAAATGATTTCTGGGCTTAAAATAACTAGTGTTGGGAGAGTCAAAGAGACAGTTTCCATTTCCAACAGAGAAACTTCTTTTGGGCTGTATGTGGTTCCTCTCAAAATGGATTCACTCAGAAAACAACTTTCTTTTTTATCTTTCAAGTTCTAACATCAAAGTTTACCTGGAGTCTCAGGATTCTTTTTCACGCACATTGCAATGGGTTAATGATGACATTGTGTGACAGCTCCCCAATATCGCTGGCGGAGAGGGACAGAACTAATCAGCAAAACAGCGGCTCATCTACAGGAGTGGAATCCGAAGCACAGGCTCCAGAAACAGAACTGGGGCAGCAGGAAAGTTTTGGTGAAAAGTGTCTTTTTTTTTTTTTTTCTTTTTTTAAGTTTCAATTTTGGTGGTGACAGTGGGATCACTGTTTCTGCTCTCGGGTAGAACAGTCAGATTCCAGGATGGCTTTGAAAGCTGTATTCAAGTATTCGAATAAAATACAGTCATTTCAAATGACATGTATCATTTATAGCTCATAAATTCCAAAATAATGCCTATGAAGATTTCTCTAACTACTTCTTCAAGCTTTTCTGAAATGCTCTTTTAGAGCATTCCACAACTTTACATAAATAACTCTGATTTGATAGTTAAGTGCTTTCCTTTACAAATTTCAAACACTGGTAGTATAATCTTTTAACAAATAATAAAAAATACCAATGGTGTGTGAGTGATAGCACAGTGGGTAATGGGTTTGCCTTACATGTGGCTGACCTGGGTTTAATCTCTGCCATCCCATATGGTCCCCTGAGCAATGCCAGGAATTATTTCTAAATGCAGAGCTGTGAGTGACCTCTAAACATTGCTGGGCATGGCTCCAAAACAAAACAATTCAAGCAGAAACTGTATATACAGAGAGAGATCAATGGCAGAGACCCAAGTTCAATTCCTGGACCTTCATGGTCCCCTGAGCATCTTAGGGAGTGACCCTGAGCACAGAGCCAAGAGTAGCTCGATACTTTTGTTCAAAAACAACAAAGAAAGACAAGTGAACATCCACAAGTATATCGTTTCCATTTCACAAGTGAGGACAGAAATCTCTTAAAAATTACCATAAAGACAGTACAGCAGGTAGAGTGCTTGCCTTGTATACAACCTACCTGGATTTGTTCACCAACACTGCATATGGTCCCCCAAATTTCATCAAGAGTGATCCATGAGCACAGAGCCAGGAGTAAGCCCAAGCACTATGGGTTGTAGCACCCAAACGAAAGAAGTCCGAAATTGCTAACAAGAGCTACTATTTTCTTCACTAGAGTTCCAAGTTACAGTGGCATGAGCAGGTAAATAAACACAAAGGAAGTGTTCAAGGCAGCGCAGGAGGGGCCAGGTGGAGGGGTAAGTGCTAATTGTATCTGAGAAGTAGACTGGGGCGCGGGAGAAGACAGAGACTAAGCTGCCAATTACCATCATGCTGTCTTCCTCCTAACACATTTCCCAACTTGACAAGGACGCCGCAGCCAGAGGCTTTCAGAGTAGGGCACCTCCAGCCGCGTCCTCCACATGCCCCTCTGTCTTACCTAAATGCACACAGCTTTTATCCGAACTACAACGGAGACGCGTGAATTGTGGCACGCATGCGGAGGGCACATGGTGGCCCACTGACACTGCAAGGAGGACTCAGGGGGCAAGAGGACAGGATGCCCTCTGCGTCCATCAGGGCGGGGAGAGGGAACAACTACACTCCCTGATAATCACATTCGACCATGTGGCATGACATCGTCATATGAGCAGCAAGAATCAGGGCCACACCATTGACTGGCCAAGATGTCTGGTCTGAGCCTGGGCTCTCAGTGGGATGAGCATGGGAGGGTCACAAGGCAGGAAACCCTTACCAGAGACAGGAGAGATTTGAGCCTGGTGGGTTTGGGACAGGCCATTTCCCCCTGAGGCTCCTTGTCTGGGGGGGATGGGCAGTGTGAGGCCCATAATGGCTGGGTAGGAATGTGGAGGGGTAGACAGACAGAGTCTCAGGGTGCTCTCAGGGATCACCCCACCATGGCTTGTCAGTCTCCTCACACTGCGCAGGGGACCACATCCCAATGGGCGCACACAAGCACACTACTCCCAGGGCCACCAGACTGACCACTACCATTTTAGAGATGTCCAAATGCCACAAAAGCCAGAGGATCCCATGTACCTGGGCTGGGCCAGAAACTTCTCCCAAACCCTAGGATGCAGCTTCTCAGACCCCTACCCCTGCTGGGGTACCATATCCCTGCCAACTCCTTCTGAGCTCTTCCTCACTCCCAGCCAGAGACTCTCTCACCCTTCCTCAGTAACCGCAGCAGGCAGTAAGTTTAGCACAGCTCCATCACCTTTCTTAGAACATCTCAGGCAGAATATCCATCTCTGCCCCCCACAAGCTGCCCTGCTTCTTTCTGATCAGAGTCAAGCAAAGATCCAGTTCCTGAGTCCAGATAAGTATTCCCTCCTGCTGCAGCCCCCAGCACTGCCTGCGACCCTGGGAACCTCTGTCCAGCCCCATCACACAGGTTCTCCCCTGTTCTCAGGCCATGTTGCACCACCAGGCAAGTGCCTTCTCTCATGGATCCCAAACTCCCACAGCCACCCAGTTCACGTAGGGCAGCCAGTGCCCAGGAAGGCAGCAGGAGCAGGTTGGTGACTATATGCACTTGGGCACATGTGCTGAACAGACTGAGACACCAGACTGGACAACCAGGGTGAGCTCAGTGGGGTCCTATGGTGCCCATCTCAAGGGAGACAGAAGCACTATTTTCTCACTGATCAGCCCAGTCAGGCAAGGGGAACAGAAGTCATGAGGCAAAAAACGTCTGTGTTCCTGGGACTTTGGGGTCATGACTTCTCTGTGGGTCAGGCCAGTCTGTGGCCCACCTTAGCTCTACCATGGGAGTGGGTGTTGGGCAAAGCTACGTTCTGGACTCAGGGCCTGGCACAAATGGAAGATCCAGAGCTACTGCCCAGAAGGGGAAATTCCTATCACTCGGCCTCTACCTGCCAGGGTCAACAGACAGGATGCAGCCATGGTGGGTCGGGGAGGGTGCCAAGCAATCACTGTGGCAGCGTGTGCAGGCTCTGGGTGACCTGGGTGTCGTCGTGCCTCCTACAGCTGGGGAAGTCAATCAGGGGTCTGTCCCACTGCAAATGGACAATTCCAGAGTCAGAGCCTCCACCATTGCAGGGTGCTGTTGGGAGGGCCAGGTACTGTGGGCCAACTTAGCAGGAGGTGGTGAGGGGACCTACAGTGAGAAGAGGGGCTACAGACCTGCCTGGGATTCAAAACCCAGCAGTTAGCAGAGTCTTAAAACAGGGGGAAGGAAGAGGGAGACAGAGAGAGACAGAGAGACAGAGAGGGAGAGATGGGAGAGAGGAGAGGAAAGAGACAGAGGGCAGAGAAAGAAAGGAGAGGAAGAGAGAGATAAAGAGGAGAGAGAGATGGAGGGAGGGAAAGAGAGAGAGGGAGAGAGAGAGAATGAAAAATATGGGAAGGCTCTAGAGGGTCAAAGAGTTCCAGGAAAAATAAAAGCTCCCAACATGGACCAGCAGAATAGACGGGGGAAAAAAAAGGCAAACAGACAATCAAAAGCCAGAGAACAAAACACAGGCCGGGAAGTCAGTGCCAAAGAATCGGCTTGTGGAAGAGGCGACAGAGGCGACGGGCTCACGCTGCCGCGCTCTGCGGGGCCCTGGCACCACAATCGGAGCCATGGGGTAGCAGGGGAAAAGGAGTGACTTTCATTTTCCCTCTGTGAACGTGGAGGGCCTGGCCCCAGGAGCACCTCGCCTTGTGCTGGCTTCGAGGGGGAGCACCCCGGCAATGGGCGTGGAGTGTGCGTGAATGGGCCAGCACTCGGCTCAGTTCACTGGAGAGCAAAGAGGCTGTGCCAGACGCAGGTCCGGGGGAGAACCACCTCCCGCGCGGGGGGCTTGGTCAGGCCATGGAACAACGGGGAATCGTCCCTCTGCCTCGACTCGCTGGGGCTGAGTCAGTCTCTTCTCTGGATGAGAGAAGCTACCAGGCAGGGAGTCAGGAACAGTGTAGGACCCCCTCCCCCCCACCTGGCCCCCCAAGGATGACTCCCAAACCAGTGGAGGTGTCCAGATGGTACTATAAAGGAGCTTGGGACAGTGAGGGATGGTTAGGGGCACCTAACTCTCTCTCCAAGGTTGCGGCAATGTATCGTGGTGGTGGGGAGGATGGAAGAAAGGGGTCCTGTCTCTGTTTCTCATACCCTGAACAGGGGGCCATAACACACAGAGGGGATGCAGGTGAGCTGCTGGGACAGGCTGCCTGGCGGGCTCCCTCCCTCTTTCCCATCAGACCTGGCCATATTGGTCAGTAAAGGCAGCTGCTCTTCCAGCAGCCCCCAGGAACTTACACGTCAGGTCTGGGATCCTTGCAATGGCCTTCCGGGGCCTGTTGGCATTTTAGGCGCTGAGAGGAGCCCTCTGAGCCAGCTTCCTCGGATTCTGATTTTGGTTCAACCCTGATTTTCTGCAAAGCCCTGGATTTGCTTACTTACTCTGCAGCCTGGTGAGAACCAGCCCAGCAGCTCAGGCTAGGTATCAGAGACCCCAAGAAGGTGCCCACATTAACCCCTGACTCACAGGACTGGAACACCTTGTTCTAGTGTTCCATGCATTTCAATTTCAGGGAGGAGAAACCTTTGAAAGGGTCCCAGTGGACAGGGAAGACTCAGCGGGACCACAAAGGAGCTGAGGAATAGTGCACTGGCCATGTCTCTGTCACCATCATCACCTCATGCCCTGTGTGCTGAGAAAGCCAGAGGCGGGGCATAGGGTTTGGGGCTTCAGAGCAGGAACATTGTGAGGTTTCCTTCAGACTAGCTCTGCCTTCAGGCAGCTGGAGACACATTTGTAGACCGCCCAGGGAGAGGAAACAGCCCTGTGTGCATGAGAAAGCAGCAGGTGATGCTTGGAGGTGGCGATGTGGGGCTGCCTATGTCTGGCTTCCAGGATGGCACACAGAGCCTTGCCCTAGACTCTAAGTGGGAAGAAAGGGGCCAGATGGCAGCTTGCAGATAGGCCAGCTCAGCCAGTATCATGACTTGGGTCTTACTGCCGCCTGGATGGCAATTGCCTGGGTCACATGGCCACTGGTGTGCTTAGGTGCTGCCCCAGGGTGCCTGTCTGGGAGCTTCTTCAGAATGCAAAAAGACAGAAGGAAATAGCTGGAGACTCCGGGCTGTTATCAACAGGCCACACAGGATAGTAAATGTCAGCGATCATTTTGAACTATTTCCAGTCAGGGGGAAAATAGTGTATCCCATGTGTTAAACAAAGCAGTTATTGGTCCGAGAGAGAGAGTGTAACAGGTTTGATCTCCAACTAGGTTTGATCTCCAGCTACACTCCAAAGTGCCACAAGGAGTGATTCCTGAGCATCATCAAAAACCAAAACAAACAAGTAGGGCTCAGAGAGATAGCACAGTGGCATTTGACTTGCAAGCAGCTGATCCAGGACCAAAGGTGGTTGGTTCGAATCCCGGTGTCCCATATGGTCCCCCGTGCCTGCCAGGAGCTATTTCTGAGCAGACAGCCAGGAGTAACCCCTGAGCACCGCTGGGTGTGGCCCCAAAACCAAAAACCAAAACAAAACAAAATAAAAAAAAACAAGCAAAAAAGGAATATTAACAGAATGCAAAAACATTCCTTAAAAAGTCAAGACAAAAAAGAAGTACCCAGGGGCCAGAGAGATAGCACAGTGGTAGGGCATTTGCCTTGCATGCAGCAGGTTGGTGGTTTGAAGCCCGGCATCCCATATGCAGCCTGCTGGGGTGATTTCTGAGCATAGAGCCAGGAGTAGCCCCTGAGCACTGCTGGGTGTAACCCCCCCCCAAAAAAAAGAAGTACCCAGTGGAATGAGAAAAGCATCAGTGGGGAGTTCACAGAAAGATAAACATGAATTACTCTTCAAGAGAAGAATTACTCAACACTGCAGCAGCATTCAAGGCTGATAGAAGAGCTCATGGCATTATCACTTCTTCATTATCAGGTGGGAGAGAATCCCAGAGCTCAGTACCACACTATGAGAAATGAGAAGTCCAGGACAGTGGAACCTAAGTGAAGGAGGAGGAGGTCTGGCACCCTGGTCCCTTCACAATTACACCTAACCTAGCAAGGCCGTCTAAGACCTACCCCAAAGAGAAACTAGAAGACCAAATAAGTCGTGCTGAAGATTCTTCCAGTGACAGTATTTGCTGTTCCAGGTCTCTAACTGGCAGTGTGCACCCCAGATGTGCCCATGAGCCCAGGGGTGTTTCGAGCAACACAATAGGATAGGTGTGTGTGGTCACAATTTCCAACACAAGCCCCAGGCCATGATGAAGTTGCCCTGGGGAATCATTTTCAGACATGGGCAGAGAAGCCCTGGTGTCTGGACTAGAGCTGAGAACTGGTTTCCATAATAAGAGAACAAAGTGGAGACAAAGGAGTAAGTAGAGCCATTGAGGTGGCAGTAATCTTTTGGGAAGATCAGGGTAAAAAGGAGGAGGAGGGGGGCCCAGAGGGATAGCACAGTGTGGGAGGATGCTTGCCTTGCAAGTAGTCACCCAGCATCCTATATAGTTCCTGGAGCATCCCCAAGAGTGAGTGGTTCCTGAGTGCAGAACCAGGAATGAGCACCGATGGGAGTGGCCGCAAACCAAACCAAAAAAAGGGAAGGAAAGCCTGATTAGCCAAAATGATCTTAGATCAATCTACGTACACACCTATCAAGACTTAACATACAATAGTGTTAATGTGAATGGTTTCAAAGTGTGCTTGACCTCCATCACAGTCCTTAAGCCACCCCAGTCTACTACTCCTTGACTACCCCTCCTAACTGCTCACTAATGTTTTGCAATCCCAGGCCAAGGGTTTGTAATCACCTGACATTGTCTACTGATTGATTTCTGTACTGGTTTTATTTCTCTGTATACTACTGATGACTGACATTGGCCACTCATCTTTCTTAGTAGTTCTCCTCATACTTGCCATTCGAGCCCTGTGGCAGCAGACTACAGGATTCCACAATTTTTTACAGTTACAGAATGTTTTACTGAGCTTCTTTATCCATTCCCCTGTTGTTGGACATCTGGATTGTTTCCATAAGCTGACTGTTATATTCGGTGCTGCAATGAATGAAGGTGTGCATGCCTCTCTTCAGAGAATGCTCTTGGACTAGGAGCTTAAGGAGTGGGGTTGCCAGGTCATATAGAAACTCTAGTCTTGGGGCCCGGGAGATAGCATGGAGGTAAGGCGTTTGCCTTTCATGCAAAAGGTCATCGGTTCGAATCCCGGTGCCCCATATGGTCCCCCGTGCCTGCCAGGAGCAATTTCTGAGCATGGATCCAGGAGTAACCCCTGAGCACTGCCGGGTGTGACCCAAACACCCAAAAAAAAAAAAAAAAAAAAAAAGAAACTCTAGTCTTAACTCTTTTGAGAACTTCTCTATCGTTTCTCCAGAGGCTGAGCCAGACAATACTCCCACCAATAGGGAATGGGAGAGAACCTTATTTTATATTTGCAATCTGCTGAAGAGTGCAAAAAGTTAAATTTTAAAGACTTCTTAATAGTTGAAGATACTGGAGTTTAAGAAACAGTATCTTGGGGCCAGGCGGTGGTGCTGGAGGTAAGGTGCCTGCCTTGCCTGCGCTGGTCTAGAATGGACCTCGGTTCGATCCCCCGGTTTCCCATATGGTCCCCCAAGCCAGGAGCGACTTCTGAGCGCATAGTCAGGAATAACCCCTGAGCGTCACTAAAAAAAGAAATAGTATCTTGCGTGTCTTGCATGCAGCTGATCAGGGTTCAATCCCCAGTATCCCAATAAGGTTCCCTGAGACAACTAGGAGTAAGCCCTGAACACAAATTGGGTGCACTTGGCGGCTGCAAAACCAAAATAAACAAACTAGTTAAAGATACAGATGCAAATGAGCCTGGTGACAGTTGACAATGTGACAAAACCAGAGAGACAGAGACAGAGAGACAGAAGCTACCAGGACAGAGAGTCATACAGCACACCCTAAACTCCTATCCGCCTGGGGCCTCTATGGACAAGGAGAACAAAATAAATTCTCAAGTTCAGCTGAGAATTACTGGTAGCAATAAAACAAAGTTTTAAACCAAAAAAATATTATGCCTGGACCGGAGTGGTGGGTCAAGTGGTAGGACATTTGCCTTTCAAACGCTAGACTAGGAAGGACCGTGGTTCGAGGTCCCATAAGCCAGGAGCAATTTCTGAGCGCATAGCCAGGAGTAACCCCAGTGTCACTGGGTGTGGCCCCAAAACCAAAAAAACCAAAAAAAAAAAAAAATAAACTATGCCTGTGTTGTAAAGTAACTATTTTGTGTTGACATTTGTGTGTTTATGTGGGGGGTGGGAGTGTGATGGCCACACCTGGCAGCACTCCAGGTCTGATAGCTATGAGCATCACACTAATAATTAAGAAAACCTGGAGCCGGGCGGTGGCGCAGGAGGTAAGGTGCCTGCTGCCTTGCCTAGGACGGACCATGGTTCGATCCTCCGGTTCCCATATGGTCCCCCGTGCCTGCCAGGAGCGACTTCTGAGCGCATAGCCAGGAGTAACCCCTGAGCGTC
>PVKC010032376.1:0-14270 GCA_004027635.1 Crocidura indochinensis | reverse complement strand
TGTGTGTGTGTGTGTGTGTGTGTGTGTGTGGTACGTGGCACTAGGGATTGAGCCATGGGTTTTCACATGCTCAAACCTGCAGAGATATGATTCCAATAGAATCTTAGTGGTGGAGGAAGAGAGAGGTGAGATATAGAGCAAGTATGTTCACTAGGCAAGGAGAGAGAGAAAGAAAGCACAAGACAGCAAAAAGGAATCATTCAGGAGGACTCGCTGCCAATTCTCCATCAATCAAGGCCCTTGGTGCTGTGCAAAAGACAGAGCATATAATTATTTTTGGGCCCTGGAATGCAGGGATAGCTGGGTTACTCTGGAGGTTCTTGGGGAGTCTCCAGGGCTGTACTTGGCAATGCTAGGGATATTAGGTGGTTCCTGGGGTCACACCCAGACTGAGTGCAGGCTAAGAACATACCCTAACTCACTCTGTCTCACAGCACCATGAACAGCTTTATTGACACCAAATTAGTGGGTGTCATCTTCAAATAAAATAACTGCTCTATGCAAGGAATTATACAAAAAAAATTGGGGGGGGGGAGCCACATCCAGCAGTGCTCAGGAATTATTCCTGCCTCTGTGCTCAGGAATCACTCCTGGCAGTGCTCAGAGGACTATATGAGATGCTAGGGATTGAACCCGAGTTGGCCATGAGCAAGGCAAGTGCCCTCCCATTGTATTATTGCTCCAGCCCTTCTGCCCCCAACAAATATTCTTATGTCATCATTGAGTCAGAATTGCAGTGTGGACACTACAACCTGGTGGACACCAGGGTTTAATCCCTCCCCCCCAATATTCCCTCCCATCACAAGGAAATTTGCCAAGCTTGGTAAAGGGGTGGTTCATCATCCCAACTCTTTCCTGTTCAGTTTTTCTTTCTGGGAATTGTCTGAGACTAGAGGAAGAGAAAGATGAACTCTGGCGTGTTGACTTTTTTGTCACCCAAAGAACAACCTTAGGAAACAAAGGTGAGATGAGAATGTCAGCAATGCTCGCCCCGAGGCGAGTTCAGGTGGGGAACCCACAATATTGATAGTGACTGAGTACAGTTTTCCACTCTTCAACAATCCTTCACTAGGATAAAGGACTCAAATATGGGGACATATGTATGTATGTATGTATGTATGTATGTATGTATGTATACTTCTAAGATACTTGAATCTCTCATCAGTAGAAAGAAGGCATTGAGGGCCAGAGCAATAATCCAGAGAGGTAGGGCATTTGCTTTGCACTGAACAGACCTGGGCTCAATCACTGACAGTCCATATGGCCCCCCCAAGCACAGCCAGGAGTGAACACAGTGACAGGAGTAACCCTTGAGCACTGACAGGTGTGTTCCCCTACAAAACCTAAACCAAATAAACAAAAACAAAGAAGGCATTGGTGACTGTATTCACGAACCCTCCTGCCTGTTAGTGTCGAAGTGGAGGTAGGAAAGCGAGACTGTATTGAGTAAATGGCCAGACCTTGGCCCCATCACTGGATGGCAACCAGGCAACTTTTATAATAGCTTGGACAAATAACCAAACTGAGCCCCAAACTGCAAGAATGGTACCCCGAGACCTTTCCCTCACCTCTGAGCATAGGGGTGATGATCGTGGAGAGAAGACTTCCAGCATTGATGGCCAAATAAAAGATGGAAAAGAACCGGTTTCTCTGTTTCTCCTGCAGAGCAGAAGAGCAGGATTCTGGTTAGGGAGGAAATGTTTATTTTTGTTTGTTTTTTTATTTTTTTTTTGTCTTTGGTTTTTAGGCCACACCTGGTAGTGCTCAGACCTCACTCCTGAACGGCTCCTGGCACCATATAGGAAGGATGCCAGGGATCTAACCCAGATTGGCCATATGCCAGGCAGATGTCTTCCCTGCTGTGCTATTGCTCAGGCCCCACTAACTTGGCTTCAAACTTGGGAGAACAGCGGGAGAAAATGTGGCTGTGAATCCTGAGACATCTGTGTTCCCATCTGGAGCTTAGTGGGGGGTCTTACCTGACCCTCTTCAAACTGATCCCCACCAAAGGCTGACACACAGGGCTTGATGCCTCCAGTCCCCAGAGCGATCAGGATCAGGCCAATCATGGAGAGAGCCCTAGGGAAAGGATGGGGGATGTTATTGCAGATAGTGGACTGGTCTCCCCACCCCCCTTAAATCTTCCTGAGTCCCAACAATAAGTGCTGAGCTGGTGCTGGATAAGAAGAGCATCTCTAGGAATGCAGCCTTGCCCATTAAACTCACACTGGAACCCAGGAGCCTCCAAAGGCTGGACAGGTGAGAAACAGGTTTGTTTCTGTGTCTGGTGCCATCAGCAATCTTCTAACAGTAAAGTTTTTTTTTTTTGGAGGTAGGTCACACACCCCACTCAGGGGACCATATGTGGTGCCTAAATTTATGGTCAGTGTTGTGACCATAAATGCCTACTCAGGGGCCTGAGAGATAGTACAGCGGTAAGGCGTTTGCCTTAGACGCAGAAGGATGGTGGTTCGAATCCTGGCATCCCATATGGTCCCGAGCCTGCCAGGAGCGATTTCTAAGCATAGAGCTAGAAGTTTTCCCTGAGCACTGCCGGGTGTGACCCAAAAATAAATAAATAAACAAATAAATAAATAAATAAAATGCCTACTCAGTCAGCACCTCAAACTTTGTACGGCTCTCAAGTTCAGGAGGGCCGAGGCAAAGCTTGGGGAGCTCAAGTTCAAGGACAAGATGTGTGAATGAGCCTTGGGCGGGGTTACCTGGTCACAGGATGGTGCCAGAAGGGGAATAGAAGTCACAGATTAGACTTTGTCCAACAAAGACCGAGAATACAGGAGGGAACAGTGGCAGGATCATGGCAGGGTGACACTAGGCCTTAACTAAGGGTCCCTTGAAAGGGCAGTTCAAGGAAGGCAGATCCCTCTGGGGGAGGTCAGAGGAATGGGGTTGCCCTCTCTGTGGAACATGGTGTTCAAGAGGGTAGGGAGGGGCTGGCTTGTGTCCACCACAAGAGGCCAGGCCTGTCATGCACTGCAGCCACTCACACGTGTACGGAAATGTTGGTAGATTGCTCATTCTCCCAGTGGGTGAGGTCACCGATGGAACTGATGGCTGTGACCGCCTGTCCGATGGTGTAGACCACGGAGAGTGACACGATTGTCCTGGAGTAATAAGGAGTTAAGAAAATCCAAATAAATGAGGGCTGGAGAGGGCCACCTCCCCGCACTCCCTGTACTTCCCAGAGACCCCTATTCCCATTTCAAAACCTAAAGGGGCTCATCTCAGATGGAGCCAAATAGTGAGTGGCCTGGCTGGGTTGCCTGTAGGAAAATGCGGGGCCTGGGCAATCATAAGAGCAGAACTTAGACTACAGGGTAGAGTGTGGACTACGGTCTTGGTCACTGATACACTCAGCTCTGTGAAGGAAAGAACCACGAAGAGAGGCAGATGAACTGCTGGATTGGGAGATAGGAACCTTGCAAGGCACCTTCCCTGGGTGGGTACTGAGGTTTGGCCATGACACACATGCTGCCCATGGGGTTTGGTATCATAGGAGACACCCTGGATTTGGTTACGACTGTGGTCTGGCCAGTTCAGCCCCTGATTTTCTTCCCATCTTCTTTGCACCTATTTGCTTTGACTGTAGCACAGAACATGCAGCTAAATCGTGGATTTTTCAGCTGGTTACAGGTGGCTGGGATACCCGTACTAGAGTAAGCTGTTAGGGACTGGAGTAGGTGAGGTGGGTAGAGTGATTGCCTTGCACTCAGCTAACCTGGGCTCAATCTTTAGCATCTCATATGGTCCTCTGAGTCTTCGAGGAGTGATTTGAGCACAGAGCCAGGAGTAAGCCCTGAGTGTCACTGGATGTGGCCACCCCCTCCTCAAAAATGTCTGTTAGCACTTCAGTTCTGGGTGATAAGTGATACAGGGCTTTCAGTGGTGTAAAATCTCATGACTTTGTTTGCTCTGACGACAGAAAAGAGCCTTAAATCCTGACACTTCGAGAAAGACAGTGGGACACCGTGTTCAAGGGATCAGGGATGGTACATGCATGGAGCTTTGGCTACTTTCCTATTGAGTCAATTTCAGTTATTTTAACTCAGGGACTACCAGCTCCCTGTTGTATCTTATCTTTGACTTGGAAGACCTTTTTTTCCTTCTTCATTCAGTCCCCGGAAACTTCCAGACCATTTGTTTTTAAAGGAGCTTTTCCTGCCTGGCCAGGTGAGGTGCTAGAGCAGTGTGAGCTCTCTGGATTCTAGAGTGTGTTTTTGGGGGTTATCTTGGGTGTCCCCTATTCCCTGACTCCTGACTTTGGATGGGGTTCCTGCTACTATTTTAAGAGAAGACCAAGGTCATGGTGTCCTTATGACATGGCCTTTATGCTCTCCTTTATGCTCCCATTCATGGTTCCCAGCAAAGGGGACCCCCTCAACCACCATCAGCCACCCTGGTTCTATTCAATACCCTGCTCTCTAGAAATCCCCCCTCCTCTCCTGCACTGTGACTCACATGAACTTCCCCAGCCAGGAGTCAGCGATGAGCGCCCCCAGGATGGGTGTCAGGTAGCACAGGGCCACAAAGGTGTGGTAGATGGCCGTGGACAAGTTATCATCCCAATTCAGAAAGTTCCGGAAGTACAGGATGAGCAGTGCTTGGCAGAGGAGGTAGAGAGGAGAGGTCAGGACCAGGGGCAGTGGAGGAAGGATCTAGGCGGCACCCAGACAGTCAGGCCAGCCGGCACTTACCTCGCATGCCATAGTATGAGAATCTCTCGCAGAACTCATTGATGACGATAAAGAAGATGCTCACAGGGTAGCCAAAACAACTCTGAGGGACACAAATGGTCAGTGATGTGCCCAGCCCTCTGGGCAGGAAGGCAGAAAGGCAGGAAGGCATGGCAATGTCCCAGAAACCACCTTGGGTACGTTATAGGTTTTTTGTAGTTTGGTTGAGTTTTTTTGGTTGGTTTTTGGGTCACACTTGGAAGTGCTCAGGGCTTACTCCCAGATCTGTGCTTAGAAATCACTCGTGGCAAGCTCAGGAGGCCATATGGGATGCTGGGGATTGGACCCAGGAGGGCTTCGTGCAAGGTAAAAGCCCTCCCCGAAGTACTATGACTCTTCCCCCAGGAAAGTCATAGTTTGCACAGAGACCCATGAACTCAAGCCAGGACTGTTCCCAGCATCTGAAGCTAATAGGCAGTGGCCCTTCACCAGCAGCTGGTCACACAGAATCTCGGGGGCATCCTCCCTGGGGTTGGGAGCACCACATGGGTAGGGAAAAGGCATGGCCATAGCAGCAGGCTTCCAGAAGCAAAGCTGATAGGTAGATGCACCCTGAGCTTTGGGGAGAACCAATACTCACCCTTGACTTGGATGTCCCTGCAAGGAAACCAAAAGGCCAGGGTTAGAGGTGTTGGGGGTACCTGTGTGTGCTCCACCTATAGCCCCAGTCCCAATCCCTCTTCTCTGGAAGGGGAACAGAGCAGCCCCTCTGGGGATTAGGCCCTCTGATAGTGGAAAGCAAAACTCACAGTCCAAAAGCCCTGGACCCAGCCTCCTGTCCTCTATCACAACCCACCGCTAGTCACCAGAAACCAGCATCTAAATGTATGGGGAAATACTGGAGGTTGACATCGGTGGGTTTATCAAGTCCTTTTTTTTTATTTGTTTTGTTTTTGGGTCACACCCAGTAGCGCTCAGGGGTTACTCCTGGCTCGACACTCAAAAATCACTCCTGGTAGGCTCAGGGATGCTGGGATTACCTTCATGCTATCTCTCTGGCTCTGGGTTTATCAAGTTTATTAAGTCACCTGGTACCTGGGCCCACCTGGTATCTGGGCCCTCCTTGTACCTCAACCCACTTTGGCCACTGGGGAGCAAGAAGGATCCCCATACCTCCTAATTTGCTGGGTATATATGTGGGGTTTCCTTAACTCAGAACCCTGTCAGGAATGCTCCCCACCAGGAGTGCTCCCCATCACCAGGAGTGCTCCTCATTAGGATTACTCTTCAGGAAGACTACCCTATCACCAAGAATACTCACTATTAAGAATACTCCACATCAGAATTATGAGTATTCCCCATCAAGAATACTCCACACTAGGAATACTTCCTGTCACTAAAAATACTCCCCCTCGAGAACACTTCTTATCATCAGGTACATTCCTCCATCAGGAATAATCCCCATCATAAACTCTCTGTCATCAGGTCGACTCTCCATCAACAAGAATACTCCCTTCAGGAATAATCCCCATTATAAATATTCATATTATCATGAATATTCCACATTATTAGGAATAATCTCCATCATTAGGAATACTGCACATCAGGAATACTCCCTACCATCAGGAAAAATTCCCATCATGAATATTCCTAGTTATGAATATTTCCTGTTATCATCACGAACATTTCATGGCCTCAGGAATACTTGCTATCTATCAGAAATACTCCTGGTGTGTGCTGCTTCCTTTCCCAGCACCTTCTCTGAGCTTGTCTCCAGATCTTGCATAGGGTTTAGTGTCTGGCCTCTTAGTAATGGAAAACCTGTGTGTCATTCATCCCTATACCCTGCAGCTTGTACAACATCCATCACAGAGCGGGGTCCGATGGGAGAAATAAAGGGGACACTCCAGAGCCTCATGCTGAGGCTTCAAGCCTCATTTCCCCCACAGCTTCAGCTTCCTTGTGCTCACTGAGTGTCCTGGTCCAACATGGAGGTGTTTCAAGGAGGCCCTGGTTGTTAACAACATGCTAACTGGTCGACACGGATCCATGTGGGGTGCCTTAAACTTATTACTACTGGGAAGAAAAAAATGTGTGTCTAACACACTCAAGGGCATGACTCCACACAGCCTGGGGAACCCCATTTGATGACTGTCCCATGTGGTGCCCCTACCTTGGGGATCTGTCCCCCTCCTCCATCTAATTCTTCACAGTCAAGTTTTCTCAGCTCTACTAGGGGTCTTCTTCAACTGGATGGTGCCTCAAGTCACCTTGGAGCCTCGGCAGTACAGTGGGTCCTGGCCCCACACCTCGAGCCTTGGGCTCGGTTTCTAGTAGGTTCTACAAGGACATGGGTGCTGTGACCCCAGGGTCACTCAGGGAGTGCCCAGCTGAGGATCAACAGTTCTGCTCTGTGTCCTGAAATTTGCTTGTACCTCCATGGGCTCTGAGCACCAGAGAATCTGCTCACCTTTGCCCCAGCTGAGTGCAGAGCAGGAGCAAGATACAGAAGCTAGGCCACCTGTAGAGGCTCCCCAATTCTCTCAACTTCTATGTTTCCATTCTGTAAGCCCTGTGACCCTCTACAGCAGGGGTCTAAAACTCGAGGCCCGTGGGCCATTTGTGGCACTCTGTACATTTTGTGTCC
The DNA here is from genome assembly GCA_004027635.1 of Crocidura indochinensis. Lineage (NCBI taxonomy): Eukaryota > Metazoa > Chordata > Mammalia > Eulipotyphla > Soricidae > Crocidura > Crocidura indochinensis. Next base: position 6,929 of record PVKC010032376.1, on the reverse strand, counting down.
CAAGGCCGGCCTTCAAATATCGCAGTATTCGAGATTATTCGCTTACCGAATAATCGAAATAAAAATTGCATTAGTAAGAAAAAATCGCATTAAACATTTGCATAACCCGAGCAGTTCCATTCGAGGTATGTGAATCTTTAATGCGATTTTTTGCAATTTTTTTCTTACTAATGAGATTTTTTTATTGCGAATATTCGGTAAGTGAAATCCCTTATGCGGCCCTGCTTCACCCCGACTTTGCTTCCTGCGGCCCCCAGGTAAATTGAGTTTGAGACCCCTGCTCTACAGTCAATGATTCCCCAATAAACAATATAAAACAGTAGTGGGATATATGTAGGTGTTCTGGCTTGGCAGGGCACTTTGACACCTCACCTATCCCTCACCCTCATCCCACCTTGGCCCACTTTGGATTCCCCAATCTTGGATGATGGGAGGGAAATGGGAAATTCGTGGGAACAGGTAGATGTTGGAATATTGTTTGACGGAAACTCACTCATCAATAACTTTGTAGATATAAATCTCAAGGTGATTTAACAACAACAACAACAACAGATTTCACACTTTTTCTACCTGGGTAAGTTCTAGAAAGAGGTTCCCAACCACTAAGAAACTAACCGAATCCCTCAGGCAAGTTAGGCCTCTTTGTGGAGTGAGTCCTCTCTGGGACACTCTTGTAGGATGAGGGTAGGGTACAGGAATGTTTGGGGGGTGTCTTAGGGATAGCCAGACCTGTGCAGGGTGGATGTTTCATCCAGAAACCATCCCCACCTGTCCACAAGCATTTGGTCCCATTCTTCCTCCCAGAAGTATCTCTACGCACCCCACAGAGCAGAGCGGCAGATCCTCATGTTCAAACAACAATGCCGGGACTGGACCCCACTCCTTTCCCAGCCCTCTGCTTCCTCCCAGCCCTGCATAGATGTGACCACCAATGTCCTATATGGGGAAGGTACAATTCATGGCCCTGGACAGTATGGCTGGTGCAAGAGGCTGTCAGGAAACCAACCAGAGGATTGATCCTCCAAGGTGGACCATCTCTACACCCTCTCTACACTGCTCTGGACCCCATTCAGGGTTTCCTGTACCCCCTTGTTGAAATAGGCTTGTGCACAATCACTCCTCTGCTGAACATCTCTCATCTGCTGACTGACAGAGTCTACCGGCTCTTTTTGTGCCATTATCAGACCATAGAGAGCGAGACTTCCTGTTAGGACATCAACTTCTAAAACATTTCACCCAGACAAAATCACGGGCAACACACACACACACCCATTTCCTGACCTAGCATTGGACTTTGTAGAGAACACAGGAGGTATTTATGACCCACCTTACCCCCAACCTAGAAATCTCCAGAAGCCTTACTATTCCTCTCTCTTGCTTCTTGGAAGTTAGGCTTTGGAGAAAAATCATTCCTTTCCAGGTTAGCATCTCTAATCTTATCAACAGCTCTTCGGCAGCGATTATTCACGGACAACTGAGTTAAAGAACAATCTCGGGAAGCCAGTAGGACATCACACATCGATTTACCGCTGGTTTTGAGTAGGGTTACCCACGTCTAAAGAGGGTAAGAAGAAAAAGATTCACCCCTTTCACTCAGATTTGAAGTTAAGCCCTGGTTGTAAGTCATGGGAAAATACACTGGTGCCTTCATACCAGTACAGATGGAGATAGAGTCAGGCCTTGACCCTCTGTTTGGAAGGTGTGTGCAGGTTTCAGAGATGACTGTTGTCACCAAGGGCACAGGTCACTGCAGGGACTTCAGGGAGGGAGGCCAGGGTTGTCCCAGATGGAAACCCTTGATCAGCATCTCCCAATGGCCTTCGTATTGCTGAGCCTGTTCCCAGGAAGTTCTGAGACATTAGAACTTGAACCTCAGCAGTCACGAGACTGTTTCTGTTGAAGGACTGTAATCTAATCAGCGTGTGTGGAATATCCAAGTTTCAGGCAGTGATTGTAAGATCCAGATATAACTATTGATCGCTACTGCCTCTCCTTGTTATTTTCCAGATAGAAGTGCTTTGGCCTTTTTATTTGGAGCAGGCAGGTGTGGTGGTGGTGCAGAGGGAAGTTGGGAGTGTGGATTGGGGAAAAGTACTGTTTGTAATGGAAACCAGCCCAGAGACACGTGGCTGGAGAGCCTTTTCTATATAGAGACCAAGCCCAGAGCATCTGAAAACCTGGAAGAGAGGCTCCAAGCAGGAACAGAGACCACACTAATAGCACCAGAGAACATCAAAATTCTTCAAGCTCTCCCTCTTGGTAATCACCTAGGTAACAGGTTTTGAAGGGTATTTTGGTAAAATCATATGATAACTGATTTGGCAGGGTCTGGAGAAATAGTACAGCAGGGAGGCAGGGATCTCTGAGCACAGAACTAGAAGTAAACCCAGAGCACAGCCAGGTATGGCCCCCAAACAAAACAAAACCAAACTAAAACTAACTTGTCAAGGAAAAAGCTAATGTTTCCCACCTTGGGCAGGTTGCCCACTTCTAGATCCTTCTTTTCCTTTAGGATCCCACTTAGGGGATGCACTTGAATCTCTGATTGAGTTGGGGAGGTGACTCTTTTCCCACAGAGAAGCCCATGCTCTCTCTTGAGCATGAGACTATCTTTCCCTCCCCTCCTATTTCCCAAGAAACCTACTTTGCTCTTATCTTCTTTATGATATTCTTTTCTGCAAGGGTAGGCTCCAGGATAAAGGAGGCAGAATTTGGAGAGAAGTTGGCACTGACTAGCCTTGTCATGAAAAGAGCAATTCCTCAATCCAGCCAGAATCCTTGGGCTACCTAGAAACTGGGTAGCAGGATTATTTCCCACACCCTGTAGATCAAGTGGGACTCAGGCACAGTTGGAGGATAGACATGTAGGCTTGGGGAGATGCTGAAAGGTGTGTGCAGTGTAGATGCTCCTAGCGATTTTCATCAGTCCCAGCACTCCCCAGACACTTCTCAGGGTGACTAAGCTGGGTGAAGAGGAAAGGGGTGCAACCTCTCCTTTTGAGGTGACACCCCACCCTCATATATTATGTCACATAAAACATTTTGGTTTAAAGACTAAGAGAAGCACACAGCATAAATTTTCATGATTGTTGACTTTAAGAGAGAGCAGCAAAAAAGTCAGAAAAGAAGAAGCCGAACCTTCCTTTGACAGTTCAACCCAGGGAATGTTCTAGAATGATCTAGACAATACCCCACTATTATTTTTAGCTGCTGAGGGAATAGTGAAGTGAAGAAGATGCTCTGGCTGTAGTAACTCTGTGTCCATCCTGCTTTCCACATGTTTCCTAGATTCAAACTTCCAACCAAGATTTTCTTGTTGACAAAACAACTTTTGGTCTAAGTTGCATTTTCTTTCCTTGGTTTTGGGGTCACAATCATCCTGGGATATTCCTGGCCCTCTCTGGGCTTGGGGAATCTCTCCTGCTGGTGTTCATGGGACCATGTGGTGCTGAGGGCAGAACCTGGGTCCCCAGCATACAGAACCTGTGCTCAGCCCTGAAGCATCATCTCTCCAGCCTGTCTGGAGCTTAGGAGAAATGTGGCTCTAGGCTCCTGCCTGCATCTGTCTTACAAATGCAACAACAGGAGCAGGAGCTGTGGGAAGGAGCATTGTCAGGCTTTGTACCCCTATGAGGGTGCAACATGTTTGGAGCCATGGCTGAGCAGTGGGCTGGGCTATGCCCTACTCACCACCACCCCCATTCCAGCAGGAAACAGATCTGTGACATCACCCTGGTCTCTCCACCCTGCCCCCATGCAGACACCTTCTCTCAGGTCTCCCAGTATGGGGGACACAGAGCTGAATGTGTTAGGACCTGCCCACATCTTCAACAGAGACCTGGTACTGGGCCCCCAATCTGGGACCCTAGGAGCCCAACTTTCATCCTTCTCCAAGTCCCGGACTCCTAATAACTTTGACCTCTGATCCCTAGCATCGCTGACCCCTGACCTCTACTCTCATCCTTGGTCCCTCCTTGAAGTTTGGGGCTGCTTCCAAACACAACACACTGCTCCGACTTAGAGAATTTCCAGCTCCTCACCGATCCCTGTTCCTGTTCTTTGGTGGGGGGTCTCTTCGGTTTAGCAATTCTCCAGCTCAGCATCCCTCCAGACCCCCTTGACAGTGCTCTGGGGCTTCTCTGGCTCAGGAGTCACTCCCAGTGATGCTTGGGGGAGGAGGGACCACGTGGTGCCAGGAAAGCAACTCAGGCCTCTTATAGGTAAGGTAAGTGTCCAACCCATTGAGCTCTCACAGGCCTCTTCTTCACCCTTACTTAAACTAGGGGCCACTACTGGCAGTACAGCGGTGGTACAAGGGTTGGGGCATCCTTGGTAAAAACTCACTGTGGTGGCCTGGGCCTAGCAGTCAAGATTCAGCACGGGTGGAGCTTACAGATCACCAGAATCAATACTGAGGTGCTCAGGGATCATGTGATACTGAGGGTCAAGATGGGTCTAAAAGGGTTGCATCCATTTGAGGCCCGTAATCACAGGCTCAGATTGCTAAAGCCCCCCCCCCCTGTGATTTCAGAAATCCCTGGCACCCTGGTATTAGTATCTCCTAGGCATCACTAGGAGTGATGCCTGAATATAGAGCCAGGAGTAAGTCTGTAGTCCAAACCCCTGTTCCCTCAAAGAAGTTTCAAGAACACTGGTCAACTAGTATGTATATCTTGCATGGTGTTATATATGACCTAGCAATTCTCCATAGAACTGTTCGATGGTTTGTTTATAGTTTCCGAACAAACACGCAGTGGAGAAACAGCAAGGAAAGAAAAGAAAAGAAAAGTCAGCTAATGTTGGTGGTTCAAATTACCTAGAAACTTGGCCCATCAAACCAGAGTATTTGGTCAAGAAAGCATATGCATAAATTTTCAGATTCATCAGAGGGAAACCATGTGTGCCTGGGGCATCTCTCAGGCTCTTTTCTGATTCACAAAATCATAAAAAGAAGGATGTTTTCCACATGTCAATTCTGTTTATAAACATATCCTTGGTTAAATCAGGACTGGAGAGTTAGAACAGAGGTTCAGATGTTTTGCCTAGTTTGCACTTGACCTGGGTTCAATCCTCAGCACTGCATAGGGTCCCCCAAACCCTGCCAGAAATGATCCCTGAGCACGGAGCCAGAGTCAGCTCTGAATATTACTGGATGAAAAGAAAGGTAGACATAAAAGAGATGAGAAAGATGCCCAGGAAACTCAAATGTATCACTGATATGAGAAGACCCTGGCTCCCGTGGCTCAGACTGGGCTGATGACAATGCCAGAAATCCAGCTTAGATGCTGAGCTCCTTGAAATGTTAGTGGGGGCCGGAGAGATAGCACGGAGGTAAGGCGTTTGCCTTTCATGCAAAAGGTCATCGGTTCGAATCCCGGTGCCCCATATGGTCCCCGGAGCCTGCCAGGAGCAATTTCTGAGCGTGAGCCAGGAGTAACCCCTGAGCACTGCCGGGGTTACCCAAAAACAAAAGCAAAAACAAAGAAATGTTAGTGGGGAGACTTTCTAGTGCCCCTCTTCATGGTCTGGATTGCATCCCTCCTAAGAGTGTCTTGCCAAGAAGCTGAAGACATGTCCTTCTGTGGGAAGATGGTGATTGTAGCCTAGGAGATGGGTCAGGCCAGGCCAGAATGGAGTTAGGGGTTTTAATATGATGTGGTTGGAAGAGACGGTCAAGGAGAAGGTGGCCCCTGACACTCAGCAAGTCTTAGGCAGTATTTCTACACCCTGAGAAAGAGTCAGGCCCAGCACCTCACCTGCAGCCTGCAGAGAAAGCCTGGCCAGCCTTGATTTTTAACTTCTAGTCTCTGAGAAAGACAAGAGACTCGTATTTTCAACACTGCAGTGGATGATGCTTACTGCAAGAAATGTGTGAACACCCTATGTGGGCTAAATGAAAAAGGTTTGGTCTTCAAAGAGGGAGCACAATGAACATTGCTCCTGGGATCTGTCCCCATAAGTCCTGGGATGGACACATGATGGAGGGCAGAGGGTAGAAGCCTTAAGGCCTTGGTTTGAAAATATCCCAAGGAAGGGCAGGAAGAGTTCCAAGGGGAAGACCTTTGCCTTGCATGGGACTTGCATGGCTTCCATCACCACCACCCCAGAGAGTTTTTGGTGCCCTTCAGGAGTGATCCCTAAATGCAGAGCCTTTGAGTACAGCTGGGTATGGTCACAAAACTGGAGGCAAAAAGGAAAGAGAAAAGAAAAAGAAAGAAACAGAAAGAAAAGGAAGGGAAGGGAAGGTTAAGAAAAGGGAAAGGGGGCCCAGAGAGATAGCACAGCGGCGTTTGCCTTGCAAGCACCCGATCCAGGACCTAAGGTGGTTAGTTTGAATCCCGGTGTCCCATATGGTCCCCCGTGCCTGCCAGGAACTATTTCTGAGCAGACAGCCAGGAGTAACCCCTGAGCACTGCCGGATGTGGTCCAAACCCCCACCCCACCCCCAAAAAAAAGAAAAGAAAAGGGAAAGGAAGGGAATGAAAGGAAGGGAAGAGAAAGGAGAGGGAAGAATAGAAGAAAGGGAAGAGTAAAGGGAAGGAAGAAGGGAAGAAGGAAAAAAGAAAAGCATCAATGGTTTCTCCAAAGTAGGTCCAGATCCTAGAGGTAGCCCCACCTGTGTTTGCCTGGGCCCCCAATCCCCACCTTCACCCCAGCAGACAGGTCTATTGTTCCCTCCCAGGGAGATCTGGGCTTCGCTGCAACCTGGGAGACAGGAGTTTTGGCCCCCCCTTGCACTCAGCACTGAATAAGGGTTCCATGGTAGTGATCAGTGAACCAAATCCTGGAGGATAGCTCCATGAGGTCCCTCTGACCTCCCCTGTACCCCCCCACCAACTGCCAAGCAACATGCAAGGTTTCTCGAGGAGCTGCCACCCCCCACCCCCGGCTGTAGTTTCGCCACAGCAGCCTCCCAGATTCCTGCTGTG
>PVKC010032375.1:0-14264 GCA_004027635.1 Crocidura indochinensis | reverse complement strand
GCCTTACCTCCATGCTATCTCCCGGGCCCCACTCTCTTATTTCTTGAAGCAAGCTTTTGTAGTTTTTTTTGTATAGGTCCTTCATTCACCTCTTCAGTTCAGTTGACCCCAAGATTTGTGGGGCACGAATGTGAATGGGGTTGTTTTTGATGTCCATTTCTTCTCTATTATTATAAGTGTATAAGAAGGCCATTGACTTTTGCATGTTAATTTTGTATCCTGTCACTCTGCTATATAAATCTGTCGTTTCTAGAAGCTTTTTGGTAAAGTCTTTAGGGTTTTCTAAGTAGAGTATCGTGTCTGCAAACAGTGAGAGATTGACATCTTCCTTACCTATCTGAATACCCTTGATATTTTTTTCTTGCCTAAGCATTATGGCAAGTACTTCCAGCACTATGTTGAATAAGAATGGTGAGACAGGGCAGGCTTATCTTGTACCATATTTTAAGGGAAAGGCTTTTAGTTTTTCTCCATTGATAATATTTGCCATTGGCTTGTGGTAGATGACCTTGACTATATTGAGAAAAGTTCCTTTCATTCCCATCTTGATGAGTTTTTATCAAGAATAGGTGCTTTCCCTGCATCTATTGATATGATCATATGCTTTTTGTTTTTCTTTTTGTTGATATGGTGTATTATGTTGATTGATTTATGGATGTTAAACCATCCTTGCATTCCTGGAATAAAACCTACTTGATCTTGGTGGATGGCCTTCTTGATGATGTATTAAATTCTATTTGGCAAGATTTTGTTGAGGATCTTCGCATCTGTGTTCATCAGGGATATTGGTCTGCAATTTTCTTTTTTGGCAGCATCTCTGTCTGGTTTTGGCATTAAGGTAATGTTAGCTTCATAGAAACTATTTGGAATATTGCTGTTTCTTCAATGTTGTGAAAGAGCCTTAAAAGGATTGGTAGAAGTTCCTCTTGAAAATTTTGACAGAATTTATTAGTGAACCCATCTGGGGCCTGGTCTTTTGTTTTTGAGAAGACTTTTGATGACCATTTTAATTTCCTCAATAGGGATGGGGCTGTTTAGATATGCTACCTCATCCTTATTTAGCTGCAGAATGTTATGAGTCTAAGAATTTGTTCATTTCTGTCAGGTTCTCAGATTTCGTGGCATAGAGTTTCTCAAAGTTGTCTCTGATTACTATTTGAATCTCTGCAATGTCTATGATTTCGCATTTTCATTTCTAATCCGATTTATCAAGTTTCTCTCTCTTCTTTGTGAGTTTTGCCAGTGGTTTATCAATTTTCCTTATTTTTTTCAAAGAGCCAACATTTGCTCTCATTGATCTTTAAGACTGATTTTTGGATTTCCACTTCATTGATTTTTGCTCTAAGTTTTATTTCCTTCTGCCTATTTTTGGTTACATTTGTTGATCATTTTCTACTTTTATAAGCTGTGTCATTAAGCTATTCATGTAGGCCCCTTCATCCTTCCTGATGTGTTTTTGCAAGGCTATACATTTTCCTCTCAGTGCTGCTTTGGTTTTGTCCCAAAAATTCTGATAATTTGTGTCTTTACTGTCATTTATTTTCAAGAATGTTTTGATTTTCTCTTTGATTTCATCTCCTACTCACTGGTTGTTTAGTAGTAGGCTGTTTAATTTCCAGGTGTTAAGTTTTTCTTCCGTGTTCCTTTATAGTTCATACCTAATTTCAGTGCTTTGCGATCAGCAAAAGTAGTCTGCAAAATTTCTATTCTCTTGATTTTATTCAGATATGTTTTATGGACCATCATGTAGTCTATCCTGGAGAATGATAGTCTATCCTGGAGAAACTATTATGTGCATTGGACAAGAATGTATATCCAGGTTTCTGGGGATGGAGTGCCCTATATATAGCCCACTCTCTTCCATTTCTCTTTTCAGAGCTAGTATATTTTTATTGGGTTTCAGTCTGATTGACCTATCAAGGGGTAACAGGCAGTGTTGCAATTCCCCAAAATTATTGTGTTGTTATTGATATCTTTTTTTCAGATTTGTCAACAGTTGTATTAAATACTCTGTTGGTCCCTCATTCGGTGTGTATATGTTTAGGAGAGTAATTTCTTCCTGCTGTACATATCGCTTGATTTGTACAAAATGTCCATCTACGTCCCTTACAACTTTTCTGAGTGTAAAGTTTGTGTCATCTGATATTAGTATGGCCACTCCAGCTTTTTTTTTTTTGGTTTTTGGTTTTTGGGTCACACCCGGCAGTGCTCAGGGGTTACGCCTGGCTCCATGCTCAGAAATTGCTCCTGGCAGGCAGGGGGGACCATATGGGGCACCGGGATTCAAACCGATGACCTTTTGCATGAAAGGCAAACGCCTTACCTCCATCCTATCTCCTGGGCCCCACACTCCAGCTTTTTTTAAGGTTGTTGTTTGCTTGGATGATTTCCTCCAGCCTTTGATTTTGAGTCTATGTTTGTTCTGATTATTCAGGTGTGTTTTTTGTAGGCAGCAGAAGGTGGGTTCAGTTTTTTGATATATTATCACTCTGTGTCTCTTAATTGATGAATTTTAGTCCATTGACATTGAAAGAGGATAACTGTCACCGGATTTAGTCCCATCTTTGTGTAAAAGTTTGGTGTGTCTGTTGGTTAGTCTTGTCTTAAAATAGACCTATCAGTTTTTCTTTTAAGGTTGGTTTTGAGTCTGTACAGTTTCTGAGCTGTTGTTTATCTGTGAAGCTATGTATACTTCCTTCAAACCTGAGAGTTTGACTGGGTGTACTATTCTAGGCAAAGCATGTATTTCATTGAGTTTTGTCACTATGTCCCACCACTGCCTTCTGGCCTTAAGGGTTTCTTGTGACAGGTCAGCTGTAAATCTCAAGGATGCTCCTTTGAGTGTAATTTCCCTTTTTGATCTTGATTTCAGTATTGTATGTCTCTCTAACTGTGGGATTCGTCATTGAGACTATGATGTGTCTTGGGGTGTTTTTCCTTGGGTCTCTTTTAGCTAGTACTCTTTGGGCATGCAGGATCTGGTCGCCTGTATTCTTTAGCTCTGGCCATTTCTCAGTAATGATGTTCTTGACTGTTGATTCTTCCTGGAGATTTTCTTCCTGGGTCTCTGGGACTCCAATGATTCTTAAGTTGTTTCTGTTGAGTTTATCAAAGACTTCTATTTTTATCTGTTCACATTCTTTGACTAATTTTTCCACTGTCTAATCATTTGCTTTAAGGTGAACTGACAGCCAGAAAAAAAGAGTCCTTAGTCATACAAATAACAAAGATTCTGATAACATAAATTAACATAAAAACAGATGGTTTAATATTCATATTGCCCATTAATACCTTCATCACTATCCAATGAAACCCTTTACAAATGATCCAGACTTCTGTCCCACAGAAACATGAGTTTATTGTTTTCAGCTGTTGAATACATGATAATTTGTTATAGAGAAACAGAAAATGTACATTACCTAGTATAAGAGGCTGATCTTGTTCAGCTGAAGATTATAAAACTTAGGAAAGCAAGGCATTATGACCACACAGTTTCCCTTGATCCCATCCAATAATCAATAAAAGGCTCACAGAAGAGCCTCAATGGGGCTGAGGTTTAATGAATAAATGACTTCAGCTGGGATATATGGCGCATCAGAGAATTAAAAAAATGATTTTCAAAACCTCCCTGTGCTTTGTGCTATAAATTCCAAACTCTATAAAGTAATTTTTTTTTTAAAAAAAATAATAAGGTCATGGACCCGGAGAGATAGCACAGCGGCGTTTGCCTTGCAAACAGCCGATCCAGGACCAAAGGTGGTTGGTTCGAATCCCGGTGTCCCATACCCTGTGCCTGCCAGGAGCTATTTCTGGCAGACAGCCAGGAGTAAACCCTGAGCACAGCCAGGTGTGGCCCAAAAACAAAAAAAGAAGTGCAAGTCAAAAAAAGAAAAAATAATAATAATAAGGTCAAGTCACATAACCACCCCTAGACCATACACTATCAATGTATACTTTTCTAATGAAAGTAAACCTAATATAATCTTTACTTAGAAAAATAATTCTAGCCACAGAAAACCCCCCAATATATAAGTTTGAAGAAAAGAAATTGAAGGCCTAAGTATTAATCAATACATTATTTCAGGAGCACATGAATTAGGGTAGTTTAGCAGGGAAGAAAAGTATGGACAGATAATATCTATTAGAGCAATAAATGATAGGATGTGGCAACTGATGAGTTGAATTTGGAACCACTCCAAGTGTCCAAGAACAGATAACTTGATAAAAATACGATGGTATATGTATACAACAGAATATTACTCAGCTTTAAGAAAAAGTGAAATCCAGCAATTTGCTGCTAGGTAGATAAATCTTAAGAATAACACACAGTAAGTGAAATAAGTCATGAAGATAAGATCAGATACATAATGATATCACTCACAAGCAGCATATAACCAAAATACAATACAGAAATAAGAATTGCCAGAGTCAACAAAAAAAGAACTAGCCTTCAGTAGCATAAAAACCTCAGGGAGGGGGTAGGGAGAATAGGATGGGGAAGGGAACTCTGAGACAATGGCAGTAGGAAGTGGTCATTCTAGGGGAGGGTGTTGAGCCAATATGTGCCAGACATGAAACACTGTCAGTAATAGTACTATAAATCAAGTACTAAGTTTGTTCTGTCAATTAAATAACCTTTAAAAAATAATAGACAGGGATGAAGAAAGTGGTGGCACTTCTATGCATAAAGAAGGAAGTATAAATTGATGAAGGAATTGATTGGTGCTGGTATACAGTAAGTCTGAAAATGAACCAAAGTAGACTTAGGTATTCCAAATAGGACTACTAGAATAAATGCCAATAGTTATCATGACACTAAAAACAGTAAGTGACATTAAAAACAAGACTGTTTTTGGAAGGGAAAATTGAAGAGTTCATAAAAAGGTAAGTCAATAAAAAAATAGAAGGGAAAAATACAATGGTTTAATAGATGGCAAGAGAAAATGACAAGCATTAAGCATAGAAAATACTTTTTTAATAGTACAGAGAGTAGGGTGTCACTTCCTTGCACATGACCAACCTGGGTTTGATCCCTGGAGTTCTATATGATCCCCCATGCCCACCAGCAGTTATCCATAAAAGCAGAGCGAGAAATAAGCTCTGAGCACAGCAGGATATAGACCCAAAACAAAACAAAAACAAACAAAAAAAAACTTTCAGTATTAAAGACAGATAAAACTTCTATAAACAATTACTAGCTTTTGAAACGAAAAGTTTTATCCATTTTCAAAAGTGAAACTAAGTTTTAGGATTATAAACTCACCAACTAACTCTGGTTACACATCAGAAAAAATGCTGTTAATGATGCTCAAGAGGTTAGATGTATTGCCTTTGGATAACTCAAGATGTTTAAGTGCTCTTGCTACAATAATTTTCCTGATTCTAATTTTTTTGTTTTGTTTTTTGGGTCACACCCGGTGGTGCTCAGGGGTTACTCCTGACTCCATGCTCAGAAATCACTCCTGGCTGGCTCGGGGGACCATATGGGATGCCGGGATTCGAACCAATGACCTTCTGCCTGAAAAGCAAACGCCTTACCTCCATGCTATCGCTCCAGTCCCGATTCTAATATTTTATCACAGCTCTTTAAATTAAATGTTTGACTGCAAATAGGCTTTTCATTACTGCCTTAGCCACCTGTTCAAGATTAGTCTGTTTTGAAAAATATTTTCTTGACTACAAAAATCAATATTTATAAACATAATTCATTCACTTTTTTTTTGTTTGGGGGCCACACCCTGTGACACTCAGGGGTTACTCCTGGCTATGTGCCCAGAAATCACTCCTGGCTCAGTGGGCCTATGGGACACCAAGAGAATCGAACCCTGGTCTGTCCTGGTCAGCTGCATGCAAGGTAAATGCCCTATAACTGTGCTATCGCTCAGGCCCTTATTTTATTTTATTTTCCTGTACGTAACTTGTCGTTTAACTTTTAATCCAAATAGGTGAGGAACCTTTTTTGATGTTAAGACTGGATCTACTATTTCTCAGGCATTTTATTCTCTCTAAGGATAAAATTAGCAAAATAGAGGGGGAAAAAACTCACCAAAAACACAGGTGCATTAGTAGGCTCAATATGTTACTATGTGGGTGACCTATATCACATATTCTTTATCAGAAAAAATCGAAATTAAAATTATCCACCGTGAATGCTGTTTAAGGAATCAATTAAAATAGGGGTTGGAAAGAGTATAGCAGGTAATGTGTCTGCCCTGCATGCGCTGACCCAGGTACAATCCCCAGTTTCCCCATATGAGGTCACCAGGATTGATTCCTGAGTTCAGAACCAGAAGTAACCTCTGAGCACTGCCAGGTGTGCCCCGCACCCAAAGATTAATTAAAATTAGTAAAGCACATAGCTAAAGGCTTACCTCTTAAATATTGATAAGAGTAATCAAAAATGGGGCCAGGGAAACAGTACAGCAGATGAGGCACTTGCTTTAAAAGGACAGTACCACATACGGTCCCCCAAACACCAGTTATCTCCAAGTTGAGCTAGACGCCAGGTATGATCCAGGTTCCCCCCCACCCCAAAAAAAGAAGAGTAATCAAAACCAGCTGCTGTTGAAAGATCAATGTTTTTCTTGCTAGTAAAGTCTTCCAATAGCATATGAAAATTTTTATTCTTTAGTCTTGTTCTCATCCCTTTAAAAGAACTGCATATAGAATAAAATATACCAGCTCTTCTTTTTTTCCTTCTAATACAAATTGAATTATCTTATATTCAATGCACTAATTTACTATACAGTTTAGCCATATTAAACTACTATATTTGGATGTCAAAACTGGTCAACTTAATCATTTCATATGATTCAATATGAATTTTCTTGTTCAGTTAGTAATTACTGATCCAACTTAAGTTGAAATTGCTACACATAAGTACAAACTGTTCAAAAGGAAGGTTTTAAAAAAAATCAAATGAAATGCATAAGTTTAATCTTATTTGGGGGAGTAGTAGAAGAGTTGTATACCCCATTATGCTTTAGCCTACTTATGGTTCTGCACAAATATCACTCCTAATGGTGTTCAAAGGAACATATGTTGTGCTAGGTATCAAATTAGGGTCAGTCCATGCAAGACAAGCACCGTAACTTCTGTACTATATTTACATGGTCCCTTAATCTTATTTTAAGGCTTTTACTAAATAAAAATTCTGAAACATTCACATATCTTGGAAATAATGCCAAGTGGAATCTATATTATCTTTTAGAATACTTTCTAGACTATGAAAAACTTCAAGAAGTGTGATCAATTAAGGATCACATAGCTACAAAAATTCAAGAACTTCTTTATCTTTAAGAAAATAACATTTTAAGAACCAACATTTAAAATGAAGAGTCTCCTAGATACACAGCAACAGAGCAACATAATAGGAGAACTGAACCACAAAACTGAATTGGGGAGAAGGGCACTTGGGAGAGGGAGAATATTGATGGGTGAGGTAATGGACCTATGTGCATGAAAAATCGTCATTAACAGCATTGTAAACCACAAAATCTCAATAAAAATACAAATAAAATGAAGAGTCTCCTGAGTGTAATATCTAAGTCAAAAGCAAACCTGAAGATAAAATATCATTTGCCAGGGAAACTGGGAAAAGGAAACAAAATCAACTTCAGCAATTCTCAAAAACAGTTCAAAACAAGACATCAAAAGGTTAAAACAAAAAAATTTACTGTCTCTGACTGTGAGACATAGGGTCTCACCAGTTGACATTTCTCACCAGGTGGTACTTCTGATATGGATCAGAGGACCCTTGTTCTCTATAATTTTTACTCCCACACACACCTATCTTTTATAAATCAAAACTAAATTTTAAGGAGAAAAATACTACATGCATCAGGTAAAATTCAGAGGTTCTTGCCTACCAGAACAGAGGGCTGACAACCTACTCCAAAAAATGTATAGAAATAATCCATGTACAGTTCCTATTTAGGTCTATCATTATAATCACCCAAAGTTACCACAAACACCTTATACCAAAAACTTTCCAATTTATTAAGATTTAATGTCATATAAATTATTAGCAATTTACTACTTTTTTGTTTTTGTTTGTTTGTTTTAGGGGCCACACCCAGTGGCTCTCAGGAATTACTCCTGGCTCTGCACACAGAAATCGCTCCCAGTAGGCTCCAGGGCCATACAGAATGCCAGGGATTGAATCTAGGTCTGTCCCAGGTCAACAACGTGCAAAGCAAACATCCTACTACAGGGCTATTGCTCGGGCCCCAGCAATATACTTTGTAAATTGGGACATGGTAGAAAATTTGCAGCATATCATTAGAACTCTCACGGTAATTTTCAATTACTTCTAATATTACCTCATATATACATATGTTTAACTAAAAATAAATAACTTAATTACAATTATTTAATTTCAACATTCAAAATTAGTTCATTTAAGAATAGTCTTACTGTTCTAGAATCCGAGAATGGATTATATTCATCAAGTCCTGGTGGAACATTCCGTGTCACCTGTGTAACTGATGGATCCTGGAATGAAATTTGAAGGGAAAAAAAAAGATTACTCATCCTTTATAAAAAACACAATTTGTTATTTACCAAGTATTTGCCTAATCTATACTTTTAGTGACTCAGCAAAACAGGGAAATAAAAGAGGTCATTAAATTTATTCAGTCCCATTCCAACAAGGTTGAAATTTAAACTCACAGCTAACACCTCAAAGAAAAACAAATGAAAAGTAGGTGAGATGCAAATGAGTTACTTGATACTATATAAAGAATGAAAGCAGATAATTTCTCCTAATAGCTCTGTGGAACTGATTGTATAAGAGTCTCATTAAACAGAAAAGACTCCCTTTTTAAGTGACTTTCCTTGCTATTTTTCTACATCTCTACTAAAAAAAAAAAGTTATTGTTTGGAGCCAGGGGGATCAGGGCTGAAACACCCATTGCACTCCAGAGCAATAGGTTCAATCCCCTACTATGTGGGTCCCTCAGACAACCAGGAGTATTTAAATTTCTACAGAATGGGCTTATGAAAACAGAAATGTTTTTCATGACAATAAAATACATGTATGAAAAATTGTGTTCAATAACTACATAATATGTAAAACTATTTGCAAGCTGTATTACAGACTCACTAGTATTTGGAGCCCTTGTTTTAAACCTTGGTACACATTAGAATAAAATAAAACCCAGACAGCTGCAGCCCACCTCTAGCAATTGATTCAGTAGGTCTCCATGGAACCTGAAAATAAGCCTATTTAAGGAGATCCCAGAGACAGCCACTTTTGCTAACTTCTCCAGACAACTAGTTTCTCATTAACTGTTCACTAACTTATCCAGTTCACTATCTTCCACTAACAGTCATCAATCAGTTATCTTTCAAAGATTAAAACTAATCATTCTCTGCCTCAAGCCCCTTCCTCTGTCCTTCATTCCCATTCAGAATTTTTGAGAGGATCTCCACGAACTAAAAGGTTTAATAAAAATTCCCCAAAATAAAACACAAGGTTTCTATGAAGTCTTGTCACTACCTACCTTGCGAGGCTCTTTAACACTTAGACCCAACTTCATCTGGCCCTTAACCAAATTAAAGAAACTATTACATAAGAAACATCATTGAAGGGGGGAGCAATAGTACAATGAGTAGGGAATTTTCTGGGAATTTGTCTTACAAGCAGCTGACACGGATACCACCCCCAGCATCCTATATGGTCCCAATGCCACCCCAGCACAGAGCACCACCAGGAATGAGTCCTGAGTGCAGAGCCAGGAGTAATTCCTGGGCATTGTAGGTGTGACCACCAAAGCAAAAAAATAAATAAATAAATAAAAATAAATAAATAAATAAATAAATGAATAAAATAAAAGAAACCTATAATTTCACAGAAAGTTATATGGATAAATTAAAATTAAGGCACAATAAAGGTTTTGAGCTTACTCTACAATAAACTGGAAATGAAGTAAGGAAATCATTCTACTTCCCAGGATTGTCCTCCAAAATTTAATTAAAAGAAATTTCCATCAAGGAAGCAGGAAGATTTCTAAAGGGGCATGTGTTCTTAGGGGAGAATTATAATGTATATGGTTCAAGTTCATATTACTGAAGCAATAGCAACAGATAAAAACTCGTAATTCAAGGGACAGTATCAATGTCCACCTCTACTGCCACCCATAAGACCGGTGACCTTTAGTCCTCAAACTCTGTACTTTCTTTTTTTAATATAATTTTTATTT
The DNA here is from genome assembly GCA_004027635.1 of Crocidura indochinensis. NCBI lineage: Eukaryota > Metazoa > Chordata > Mammalia > Eulipotyphla > Soricidae > Crocidura > Crocidura indochinensis. The sequence continues at coordinate 4,062 of PVKC010032375.1, read as the reverse complement.
TAATCATAATGGCTTACATATCATTCACAGTAATACTTTAGGTATATATTAACATTGAATCAAGGGAATTCCCATCACCGAATTGTCTTCCCTTCACCTCCATTCCCATCCTGCCTCCCATATCCTCCACCTTCACCCCAGGGGCTGTTAGAATGCTTGGTCCCCTCTGTGCCTAGCTTACTACTTAGTGATCTTATTACTGTTTGGTCTTGGTATCTCCATTATACCCCCCTCTAATTTGGAGGTGGGACTAGATAGTTCAAGTAATGTGGTTTTGTTTGAAGAAGAGAAAATAAAATGGGGTAAAAATCAAATACGCCAACAATGGGCGGAGTCCTTGAAGCTCTCATCCTCGGTTTGAGAGACGAAGGGGAAAAAGGTGAAATACCACAACAGTACAAAAAGAAGTACCAAATAAAATATCCAATGAGTACTACAGCAATAAAGATTAGCTCCACATACTTGCCATGGTCTTGAAATAAAAAATATGACAGAGTGCAAAAAGGAAGAGAAAAGAAGAAAAAAAAAGAAGTAAATATATAAATAATAATGGAGACAACTACTTCAATATCCACACCAAAACAAATAAATTGACAAAACTAGAAAAATAAATTAAAAAAAAAGATTATTTTGTACTTTTTGTCTCTCTTTTTTTTTTTTCTTCATCTGGGACATCCCTAATACTTCTTGGACACCAACATGTGCCAGCTCTAATATGATATCCTAACAATGAGGAAATTGGGAACAACTGGACCTAAGAGCAGGTTATCCTACCTCACCAGCCTAAATGATAAGACAAAATCAGAAGACTTGTCACTCTTTGGTCTGTGCAAAAGTCAAGATCGCAATCTACAGATGACTGGATGATAGAACCATGACCAGGCAGCATGTATCCTGGGACCAATAAAAAAGCCCTAGTCTAGGGTTTGTTCTACAACTGCACAACAACCATGATCTCTGATTCCAGAGATTTAACTGAAGTAATGGCAACTGAATGGGTCTTATGGAACCATAACGAAAGACGCTATCCCAGGCTCCATCCTAGGTTCAGCGCAAGGACCAAGACCACCAACCACAGAAGACAGATTAAAATGACGCTGAGAAAACAGAACTTTTAGAATCGCAAAGAAAGACTTCATCTAAGTTCCACTCCTTGACCTGTGCAGAGACGGAGATCTCTAGATACAGAGGTCTGATTTTATCACCCAGAACAGAGCAGAAGAGTACCATACACCACAAAAGCACCAAGGGGAGAGTAAATGAACCTGAAAGGAGTCTATAGTTAATCCCATGACAATATACTCCAAGGGTGAAGAAACCCTGTATCTCTTAGGCCAAGGGAATTCCTTATCGAATGACCCCAATATTTACTGTGCCTATGCAGGAGGGGAAAAAAAACCCAAAAACTGTGTACTTTCTTAATGCTGCTTCCCTCTAGCAAGCATACTGTTCTAAATAGGATCAGCCTGTCATTCTCCTTTCTTAAAAATTCTATTCAAAGGTTACCTAACTTGTTAATCAGCCATCTAGCTGATTATCACCCTACTATCTAAATCATGCCATACAAATCACTCATCTCACAGAACCCGACACTAATTTCCATTTGCTTTTATTTCACTGAACCATGATGGTCTTTCATTAAGTCTCTTTTTCCATTTAGACTGTGACTTCTGTGAATATAAGAAATAAATAGGTATTTACTAATCACACATACCTGGAAATGATATTTCTTGAACAATTACAATCAGGGGGTGGGAAAACTCAAATAATTAATTCAAGACTAACAATAAGAAACATATCCTCAAGTAGTGAGCATAAATATGATGACAGTTTGGGAGCCAGAGCAATAGCACAGTGGCAGGACGTTTGCCTTGCACGCAGCCAATCCAGGACAGAAGATGGTTTGAATCCTTGTGTCCCATATGGTTTCCCAAGCCAGGAGCGATTTCTGAGTACATAGCCAGGAGTAATGCCTGAGCGTCACTAAGTGTGTCCCAAAACTATATATATATATATATATATATATATATATATATATGTATGTATATATATGTATATATATAGGCAGTTTGAAAAATTAAGAGTAAAAGACACTTAATCTCACTATATAGGGAGTTGGCAAGAACTATCAAAGTTTTGTGTGCATTTATCCTTTGATTCACAATCTCACTTATAAGTGCTAATTACAAAGATGTACTGGCAAGATTATATTTGTAATAGTACAAGATTGTTAATGCCCACTAGCAGAAAACGGCTGAGTACACATGATATATTTACGTGATAAGTATTATGAAGCTGAGTATTATGCAATTGTAAATGGAGTAGATCTACACATTGTCAAAGAGTACAGCACAGTATAAAGATATCTTTCATTTACAAAAGTAAATAAACATGGATATGTGTATTTACATACAAACTTAAAAAACTTTAAAAAGCATAATAGGGGGCCAGAGAGATAGCATGGAGGTAGGGCATTTGTCTTGCATGCAGAAGGACAGTGGTTCAAATCCCATATAGTCCCCCGAGCCTGCCAGGAGCGATTTCTGCGTGGAGAGCTAGGAGTAACCCTGACTGCTGCCAGGTGTGGCCCAAAAATCAAACCAAAACAAAACAAAACAAAAAGCATAATAAAATTTATTACAGATAGGGAAATTGAAAAGAACAGTAATGACAAGTTCAGGTTTGAAAGTAAGACTTTTCTGAACATACCTTGTCTTTCAGTTTTTATTTTGGAACCATAAAAATGCTTTTTACAATTGCAGAAAAAAATTCAAAAAACAAAAGGAAACAAACAAAATGTAATATGAGGGAAAGAGATTGTATTTTATTCTCTTGCTGCTATACAAATGCAAGGAATGCATGACTCCCTACTCTTATTTTGCATATCCAATTTCAAGTATACTAAATAACTCCTAAATTACTTTAAAAAGAAAGTTGGAAAAAAAAAAGTTGGTCAAAAGCAATAGTAGTGGGTAAGGCATTTGCCTTGCATGTAGCTGACCCAGGTTCAATCCTAACCATATTGATCTCCAGAGCTCACCAGAAGTAATCTTTGAGCAATACTGGTATACCCCCTCCCCCAAAAACTGGTTAGAAAGAAAGACAATCATATGTATAACAGCGCAAAAACACCAAGGATAAAATTATTCTGTCAACTTTCTACAGTTCACTGTAACATCTAAATATACCTGCTATATTCTAGATTCCAGAAAAGTTTAATCAAGGCTGAAAATTAACTGGCAGTTAGATAAAATTTTATTTGTTAGTAAACTAAGTTCACATCTAGTCTGTCCATAATTTCTCCTACTTTAGTTTATTAAGTGGTAAAGCAGAAGGGTATTACAAGATATGTCAAGAATGATCTAGAAAGTTAAAGAAACATTATTAAGTTACCACATACTGAGTTTCCAATAACATGCAAACATTTAAAGATGAACTATTGTCTACCACATATACAAAAATAATCAATCTCAATGAATAATATAATCAAAATCAAAAAATCAAAATAATCAAAATCAATTAAAGAACCTATATATAAAATCTAAAATCTTAAAGTGATAGGAGATAATAGAAGTGAAAGGTTCTGTCACATTAATGTTGGGGAATTTGTACCCAAACAGCAATAAAAATTCAAGTATTGACTTAAAAATAGTCCCTAGAAAATAGGCTGGAAGAAGAATGCATGCCATGATGGGTGAGATATTCGGTACCATCTCTAGCACCACACACACAAAAAAAGAAAAAGATGAAAACACATGGATTACGCTTATCTGAAAAGCTTTTGTAAAGCAAAATTAAATAAGGGTGGGTAGGTAAGATCACTGAATAAAAGGTATCTTTATATATCTGTTAAGAGATTACTATGCGGGGCCGGGCGGTGGCGCTAAAGGTAAGGTGCCTGCCTTACCGAGCTAGCCTTGGACAGACCGAGGTTCGATCCCCCGTGCCCCATATGGTCTCCCAGGCCAGGGGCGACTTCTGAGCGAATAGACAGGAGTAACACCTGAGAGTCACTGGGTGTGGCCCAAAAACCAAAAAAAAAAAAAAAAAAAAAAAAAAAAA